>CM034000.1:30524943-30556499 GCA_019603395.1 Cyrtorhinus lividipennis
GTGCAGACTGGCGTTTGAGGGTAAAACACCTTCCAATGTTGGAGACTTGGCATGAAATAATTTTTTTCTCCCATGGACTTGGTGATCGGTAGCATCGTGTAGCCGACCTTCGAGCGTCCATCGTCCAAGGATGTTGTAGGAGGGCGATTGTTCTTTACACCCAAGTCAAAGGAAAAAGAAGGATCCAACGTTGGGAGGAAGATTGGAGGCTCAATTCTTCGAACACGGAGGCTCTTTGGCGCTTTCCTCCCAGGACGCACGACCTGGATCGCACTGGATCAAATATTTGCCACCACCGACAATACTGTGTAACTGGGGATTATGCTCGAGTCACTCGAAGAGTGACGACTCGGCCTAACATTCGATGCATCGAGTAGCGCCGGCTTAATAGTCGATCTGATATTACCCGTCTTACGGCTCAGTCGCAAGTGATTGCTCGACGTGGGTGAGGGTACAAATAGACAGTATGGTCACGCTGAAAACCAAATTCATAAATATGGTCCGATTTGCAAAAAAACAGCACTTGTAGGGGGCACGGTGTCGGCAAAATATTGCTTTAAGGAACGCGTTTTGGTTGACAACCTGAGATGTTGGAGGAGAGGGGAGGATTGGCCGATCAAATCCCTAAAAAATAAATCCCTAAATTGTGCCCAGCGGAATGACAAGAGTGAGACACTGGTAGCACTCCAAAGAGTATGACGCCAGAATTTACAGTACATGTCTGGAGAATGTACAAGTGTTTTCGTTGATTTTCCTCTTTTTAATCCCAATTAGTTTCAGCAAAGACAATCTCTCGAATATGCAACACAATGCAAAATACAAAAACGGACAAACTCCATGCAAAAAACCAACTGACACTAAGCAGACCAAAGCTTAATGTAGGTCTGTACCTAAGTAGAGGTTCTTCACCGTCAGAATCAGAATAGGGCGACCGAGGATGTTTTTCCAACTCGATTTAAGGAAGTTAATCTCGGATTTAAAAATGTCGATCATCAAATCCTTATCGGACGCAATATAATATCTCGTTTGATCCGTGAGCTATAGGTCGAAACATATAAAGCAAACAGTGCAAAAAATAAGAAGATACGGAACAGGAGAGATGTTCAGTGAAATACTCGAAACTTAATTCTCCCGTACC
The DNA here is from genome assembly GCA_019603395.1 of Cyrtorhinus lividipennis. Classification (NCBI taxonomy): domain Eukaryota; kingdom Metazoa; phylum Arthropoda; class Insecta; order Hemiptera; family Miridae; genus Cyrtorhinus; species Cyrtorhinus lividipennis. Next base: position 30,526,082 of record CM034000.1, read on the forward strand.
CTCTAACAATCTCACAAATATCTTTTTATTCCTCATACTAACTTATACCACAGCACCAGCATCAAAAATAAGGAGAGTGAAATTTTCAAAAAACCTTTCTCTAAGTCTGTTGAAACTGAGACCCTAAAAGATTAGCCCTGCATAGTAATTGGCAAGACAGATCCTAGTCTAGACTACCTACAACATCTTTACCTTTGCGAGTGTACAATTCATGACCATCGGGGAAATTATCATTCAAACTGCTAATAAACATCGTTCACCAGTCGTATGCAAATGTACGAATCATACGTAAGGGGACTACAAACACGATTGGACTAGTTTACTCTCATATTCATGTTAATAATCTTTACCTGAGGCGTGAAAGCGAAGATCCGGTCGTGCAACGAGTATAATTTGCTCGTACCCAAAATACCCACATCCCTCGATATTCTTCCAGATAGTTTAAGTTTTTCATTCCGACCTGCAATGACAATAATAATAAGCAAACTCGTCAAAATTCCACAATATTGCGGACCCAAACGTGGAAATAGCACCAATTCATAAGATGAAAGTCAACAAAAGGCTGAAAATGGCACAATTTGAAAATAGGGAGTAGGATCTTGAAAGTTGCAAACAACTATGGCTTCCCGTTGATTGAGAGGGCTGTGAACCAGACAGGGCTGTCAAGGGAGATGCCAGCGTACGTTGAGGTTAACGCTGGTTAGGTTATGGTAACTTCAAGGAAAAATACAAACCAAATTACCAACTTTGGAATGTATTTCTTGCATCCTGTAATGACACTGTGCTCAAACTCGACAGAAATTGAGTGAAACCACGTTGTTTAGAAACATTTGATTCTTTGAAACCCATGGATTATGATTGGTTGTGTTTTAGAGAGTACTAAAACCGAGAATTATTTCAAAAATTGTTCAAACGGTTGTTGTGTTTGGACTCTAGAGTAAGATTAAGGTAATAGAGATGCAGCTAAGGAGCTTAATACAGTAGAACATAACCGCAATGATTGGAAAATTGATAATTTCGCCAAATTTTGTGCTCATTTACAATTACAAACCCTATGCTGAGCAGAGGGGACAGCTCAACCAGGATCTGGAAACAGTGCATTAGGAAATTTGTGAACGTTCCATGTTCAAGCTCTACCAGTAGTGGGAAACGTGCATTGCGTGCTGCGCGAGCTGAAAATGAAGCAGCTACCAGCTACCAGAGGCCACAGCAACCCTCGACGTGCACCAGCAACGCCTGCCACCCTGGCTACCGTCAATTGAAGAAGAGGGAGTTGTACGACTTTAAACCGCACAATTTCAAGTCGTACGCTCGGACCGGACAACAGCCAGGAGACTCAATTTGTGTGAAATAAGAACTTACATCCGCCGCCGCAAGGAAGCCACTTTTCACACGGGTCGTGAGAAAACTCGAGCGCTGAAAAATTCGCCAACATTTTTTGGTCACAAGGCACAATCGAAATCTCCACGTGCCTGGCGACTCAGCAAAAGGATGAACACCGCCCATCACCTGATTGGAGGATCCAAGATCCAACTACAGCCTGCTTCACCGCCGAAAAAATGCTCCTTCGAACCCTCTCCAGGAGTTTGGTACAATTTTGGGGACTGAAGTCAGACGATTGGATGAAGGGTGGGCTCAAAGAAACACTTGCGCAAACTTTGGGCCCAGGAAGAGCGAAGAAGAAATCAAGGTTCTATGTCAGAAAGGTGAAGTGTGCTTCGATACCCAACACGACCTCTAGGATTGCGAGTCGAACCCTCGGAGTTCAAGTTCGGCCCGGAACACTCAAAGGACCCAGCAGAAGCCTGCTGGAGAACTCGGCCCTCGGAACCTGCACTCAACAGCAGCCACCCAGAGGTCTCCAATCTCTCTGATCGGCTCATCGGAGGACCACACTCTCCGGCCACCAAGGAAGACGCGAAGTAGGAAAGGACACTAACTGTTCATTCAACTGGTTGAGCTGTTAGGTAGGGAATTTAATATTAAGAGTTTCATCAATAACTTGTTTTGCCAAAATTTTGAAGAATTCATTAACCATAAAATCAGTTGTGCTTTTTCTCTGTCCTTGCACATCCAAAGGTTGCGTCCAGGATAAGTGATGGTAATCGGATTTCTGGCAGTGATGTCCACGCAGAGGCAAACAACTGTCAGAAATTATTAATTAGCTTACACCCTCCTTTTGTTTTGAGTTAACGTAAGGCCTAAAACAGAATGCTCACATTTTGGGACAAAATCTTAGGCTGTACTTCAAAATCAGAGATCAACGCCTAAGCCCCCATGATTACATAATATTGAATACCACAGTCAATAGCCCTTACCAAGATAAGTGTAGAGATGGCTGAGAACTCGGGCAGGTTGTACTTCAATCGGAGCAACTTCTTGAATAGTTTGCACGTCAATGTCTTGCTCTTTAAGTTTGGCTTTCATGTCGGCGTCTTCAGCAAGAAGAACGACTTGAACGACGACGTCGGGCTTCTTTTCTGAAACGAGCCTTCGATTCAAGGGATCCAGCTCACCAGCGGCGATAAACCCCTTAAAGAAAACAGTAACCATCAAGGTATCAATCACTTGTATTCCAATTAGCCACGAAAATGTCAAGTAGAACTCACGCCTTGAAGTAGTTTTCCAAGAATGTACAAGCTCTGAGCCCAAAAGAAAGGGCATTTCCCAACGCTGACACGCTCGTTCAAGTTTTGTGCTTTTACGGCGTACATTTCAGGCATCAATTCAAAGCCCTCCTCACTTTTCACCAGCAACTAGAACATATTGTGATGGGTTATATTCATAGTTAACGAAGTGAGAGCAAAATCCCTCAAGTAGGACAGGTAGGCTTAGTTAGGTTACCTTATCTGATGCTTTGCTTGCAAAATAACCTTGAGATTGTGTAACAGATATCACCAAAAATGAATGAAAGTCATCCAGGACATGAGATTTATTTGCAAAGTCGTAGATAAAGGCAGCTAATGAGCCTAATTTGATCAGAAATGGGTCTGGCGCGCTCCTGGAAGAGCCCTGAATGGTCCTGTAGGAGAGAACCCTTTTGGGAACTCTTCACAGCTGATTATAGAGAAATCTTGCGTCCCAAAGCTTGCTTTCATTCGTCTTTAGTTACGCCTAATAACCAAAAGCAACGTTATTTTGCGATAAGTCATCAGATGAGGAACACCAACCGTATGAGGCGGATGAGGCCCTTCAGTTCCTTCCTACTTTGGTAGGAAAGTAAAGTAGAATAAGGCTCTCATGTAGCCTAGCTTTCAGCCTCTCTGAACAACTAAATTGCTTCAGCGCGAAGGGGCAGTCAAATCAGAATTTGAAGGAAATTTGATTTTGCCGACTTGTAGGAGTTATCAAAATAATCAAAAGCATCATTAATGAGAGGAAGGAATGACGGACGATCGCCTAACAAGAAGAAAATCAAAACGCCTTTCTTACTCTTTCCAACGCTTTGTCGTATTCAGCAGTGGCTTCTTCGTCTTTATTAAAAATGCTGTCGATCAGCAGATAACAAAAAAATAAAGGCCATTCGCATTCAATATTTTCAAAAACTTGCAGCTCCCACGGTTCGTAATGAAGACGAGTCGGGTCCTGAAACAATTTGTTTATTTATTTTTTTCGGTGAATTTTCGATTTTGAACACTTACACGCTAAAATCAAAAATACAATGAAAAAAAAAAAAAAAAAAAAAAAATGAACTACCCCACTACATGGAACACCATGATCTTTACCTCTTTGGGAGTTTTATAGCCGTCTCTGAGAAATCGTTTGCAACCGTAATTTCCTCTTAGTTTGGTCACGATGGAACGTCGTGTTGTATCAATGAGCACTGGATCGTCGACTGCGAAAGCTGGATAACTTATGACTGCCAAAAGCCCGCTATCGACTTCTTTTGAACTTGATTCTCTCGGGAGCATCGACTGAAATTTTGAGGTCCGTTTCAGGGGAAATCACGTTGCAATTGAGACGGTAACAGCGGGACCGGGTGAACTTCCTTGTAGTAAATTCAAGTGGTTTCGCTAAAAACGGTCTTTTCCTTCATATTAATCTTGGAGCTCTTTACCTGGAGTACAGCTTGACATTTTTGAGCTTCGTCAGTCAACACGTGAATAACAGACGATGGCCCACCACGAGCTCCGAACAGATCGAGTTCATTCATGGAATCTAAAGCTGCCTTGGCCATCCCTGTTAGCAAGAGATTTAGAGTAAAGCTTTGTTTTGGTTGGGTTTTCTTGAATAACCAACCCATGTAATCATGCTCAAGGTCATAAAGGGGTTCAACCTCTCCGATTGGGTTTAATTTTCTACAAAATTTTCAATTTTCATGAATGAATTTGCAACATTTTTTCCCAAACTATCACGTTTACATTCACCAAGAAAGAAAAATAAAGCGGTAGATTACCAATCGAGCTGGCGTTCAGCTCTGGAAGACCATGGTTTGCCTTATCTCCTCTTTCCCAGACGCCATAGTCCTAAAATTGATTGAATAAAATTAATTATAACAACACATCGAATACGGCAAATAAAGAGCAAAAACATATTACAATTTATCACTCACCGGGATGCAATATGCTGATTCAATATAAAACACTAAATTCTGAATAAACGCCACCTCATCGAGGTTGAATATTATTTGTAGGCCTGCAAAAGAATATAAAAGCAGGTTAGGGATAATATTGAAACTTCTAAGGAGTAAAATGATATTAAAGTTAACATTAACGGACCAGAAGCAGTCATTTGAGCCAGGATGAGAAGATACAAGGACACTGCATCTATTTGTAAATGACCCCATTCTTTGTCGCCGACGACAGGAAGCCCCGTTTTAGAACTGAATTTAGCGTGAACAGAATCGACAGGATTTTGGGTCGATTTAAATTTTTCCACTTTGTCCTTCTGCTGCATCATTGACATCAGGAGACCCCGCATGAGTTTCACGCAGCTCTGAATAAAATAGTAATTCGTTAAATTGACAACACCAAATTGAACGCAATTTTGTAAACTTGAGGAGCAAAAAAAGATGTTGTTATTACCTGCTCTAATTCATATGTTTTGGCTCGATCTTCGTCCATGTCTGCCATTTTTTTGTACGCCATAGACAACCCCCAAACGGACAAGATCGTGTAAACATTGTCACGAATCCAAGCATGACTGTTGTCAGCACCAGCAGGGAACAGTCCAGTGAAAGGGTTCTGAGAACAGAAAATGACTTGTATCTTTCATTCGCTTTGCTTAGATTGTTATCCTCAATAAAAAGGTAGGATTGAAAATTGAATTAGACTGGATAATAACCATGTAACTACATAGCCTCCAATTACCTGGTGCTGCAAGATCACTCTCTGCACGATTTTGTGGTAACGGTCGAGCTTGACTCCATAATCCGTACGGCCCCTCATTTTCTCTTTTATCTGGAATGAAAGGCACTTTGTTTAATAACAATGAACGTATATATAAAATATATTCCTTGAATATAGCAAAAACGACTTTTTGTGGTCCCAAAGGTCCATCATGATTGATGATTAGGTACGAAAACAAGGGTAAAAATGACATCCCGCATTATTATATAAAACTCACCCCAGAATCAGGAAATATAATAAAACACAACGCACAATTTCACTCTGAAACCAACTTCTGCCAGTGACAGATAACCAGAACAGCAGTCTTAGCTGAATTAATTTCAGATTATGATGAATCAGTTAACATTTTTCCATCATGTTCAAAGAATAAAATGTTGCTAGAAAGAAAAAAATATTTTATTATTATATCACTGTTACTATCACTCTTATCTAATCGCGCTGATGAAAAAATATATCATGTTGTTAGAAAACCTACATCAGTACTGGTAACGTGGCTAACACAAACTCTAGACGATGTGTTCATGTCAAAAAGTAAAATAAAGGTAGGTAATCTATGTCACAATAATATTATTATGCTTATCAATGAAAAATCGGCAAAAAAAGATAGAAAGTTGAATTTGCGTTTGAGAAAACCAAAAATGTTTACTTAAAATAAACATCGGAAAACATCGATAGCCACTGATCGATTACGAACATGCAAACATTGAAATACATAATATAAGTATGTACAATGAACAACGAAGCTTCCAAGTTCCAACTTGTGCAAATTTATGAGATAGGGTCAAATAGTGTTGTTTTCGTTAAACACAAGCAATTTTTATATACTTTAAAGCTTGAAGCTTGACACATTAATTTGTTGGAGCAATTTATGTTAGCTGCCATGTGCTGTACCTATCTAGTTGTAGTTGCTCTCCTCATTTTGAACCATCCGAGTTGTATTGTTCCCTGTGCGTTCGTATATTAATAAATACTTTCAAGTAAAGTGTCGTGTCGCGTGCATATTTATTTACACTGCTAATAATTTTTGATTCCCTTGTGATTCAATAATCCCAAATCTGCTTGCCTGCAATGCTTACGATATCACTTCCAAGGATTTATACTTTTACCTTTCTCGTGTCTTTTCTGACTTTGAAACGATAAAGAAAAGAAGAAGTAGACGGTTTTTAGTAACCTGGGTGAGACCGCAACTCTCAACAATTTTTGAAAAATTGCGAGTACAGGTAGTTGAGGGAAGCATCGATTGAATGTATCGAAAATAGGGGTGGGCACAATCGATTGTTCTGATAACGCAAGCGTTGTGGTGTCTTGTCTAGTTCCGTTACCCACTATGGTTTAGTTATGTTTATACTGTTCAAGTTCAATTAAACTATTAAACTTACTAAGTTTGAGCATTTACAGTGACAGCTATTCTATTGTATCTCGAGTAGAATACACTGGTTTATCATTGATGTAACCAGTGCTTTAAATCGTATCGAATAGTGTAACTGTAAGAACGTATAGGCAAATCAGCTACAATGGTGTATCTTCACCTTCCTCCTAATTTCACCGAAGAAGAAATAATGCTTCAAAACAAGTACGAAAAGCTGAAGAGAAAGGTATCCAGTCACAATTTAGTGTGACAGTTCGTTATAAATTGTTGATACTTATCGTTCAATTTGGATTCAAGTTAGTCATTGTGACTTGAACAAGTGAAGATAGGCTATTCCCTAGTTCCTATAGGAGATCGTTGTCTCGTTAGTCTAATTATCCAGGAAATACCCGCCAGCCGGTTATTTATTCTTACTTCTTGTTACTTATTCTCCTCCATTTCATAACGGTACCATTCGTGTCTACAACCATTTCGTTTTCTCGCAGAAAAAAGCCCTACAAACGTTGAAAGCGCCGAGGCAGGAACCTGAAAGGACAGCTCCAGTGAAAAGACCACAAATCGAGGGAAGAGATGCCAGAGAATACGCCAAGAAGCTTATTCGAAGTGGAGCGATACCAGCTATCAAGAAACCCCCGAAACGAGAAGAAATGTCTGGTTTTAAGAGGCCCAGAGGGCTTGAGAGGAGGTTGGTAATGAGAATGTTCATATTCATTTGGAGTAGAGATGGGCAAAGTAGTTCATTGAACGGAACTATCTCTTCTTAGTTCGTACACTAAAGTGAACTAGTTTAAGGAACTAGTTCAATTGAACTATCTAGTTCACATTATTAAATTAATGCGTGATTTGTTGCACCTCTAGACCAGATCAAGTTAACAAGTCGAAATAGCTTCCAGTTATTATTTAAACTAAAGATAAGTTTATAATGAAACTTGTTAACAAGTCAAAATAGCTATAATAAGTTTATAAGAAACAAACAGGTCATCGAAACTGGGACTCTCTAATAATATTATCTTAGGCCGGGTACACACGTTGAGGATTCCGAAGAGGGATTCCTCTGAGAAAAACCTCTGAGGCGGCCGGAGCCGGATGGAGCATCCACACGTACGGGAAAACCAGGAGGCTTCGGCCAGAGGTTTCGACATGTGAGAGGCCTTTCGAGGAAAACTGTGAAAAAATTAACGAGGAGCTACGACCACTGTGACGATACCCGAGCTATACCTACAACCAATCACCTCATACACGTGAAGGAAGGGGTTCAATTCTGGGAACCGCAACCCCGGCCTCAGGTAGCAGGTAGCCAGGCCTTTCCAAAAATTGGAAAGGCCTGGCGGCCTGTTCGGTCCGCCTCAACTGAAGGCCTCGACCCGTCCACACGGTCCGTCGGCCGAAGAGGAATCGATCAACGAGGAATCCTCTCCGGAATCCTCAACGTGTGTACCCAGCCTTATAGCAGGCAACTGCAATGACAACATTGACAATGCCATGAATCACAGCATAGCGAACTATTTTCACAACTTTTCAACCGAATGGACGAACTATTTTTATTTTGAACGCCGAGTGAGTATTTTACCGGTGACGAACGCCAGGTAGTTCAGAATAGTTCAGACATACAAATCAATTAGGACCAAAGGAACTATTGAACTATAAGGAAGGTGAACTATGTGTGTATGCGTCATTTATGCGAACTAACCCAGAATCAAGCCAAGCCGAACTGAATTGTAGTTTGCCTGAACGACCGACTGATGTGAATAGTTCACACTCTGGAGCAGTTCATTTGAACTAGTTCGTTCGCGAACTACACATCTCTAAGGCCGGGTACACACGTTGAGGATTCCGGAGAGGATTCCCCGTTGAGGCCAACCTCTCCGGCCGACGGACCGTGTGGACGGGTCGAGGCCTTCAGTTGAGGCGGACTCTTCAGGCCGCCAGGCCTTTCCAATTTTTGGAAAGGCCACCTGAGGCCGGGGTTCCGGTTCCCGGAACTGAACCCCTTCCCTCACGTGTGGATGAGGTGATTGGTTGGCCTCAACGTCGTAGGTATCGCTCAAGTATCGTCACAGTGGTCGTAGCTCCTCGTTTATTTTTTGATTTTTGTTTTTCGCCCCGTTTCGCCTCTGAGGTTTCCCCTACGTGTGGATGCTCCGTCCGGCTCCGGCCGCCTCAGAGGTTTTCCTCAGAGGAATCCCTCTCCGGAATCCTCAACGTGTGTACCCGGCCTAATTTGAAGGATGGACCTGTTAAGCCACCGTTATTCTGCTCGAATCCTGTGTGACTGGGCTTTCTTGAGTTCAACCTTTCAGTATTTTGAGCTAAAAAGTTAGTTAGTGGGTATGACTATCATATTTCGAGGAAAGTTAACGTTAATTGAATAATTTCTCACGCGTTTCAGGCTTGAAAGAAACACAGTCAGCGGCTACCAACCATTCAGCGGGAATAATGATCAAGAACCAGTCAAGCCTAAACCAAAGGTGTGTAGAATCTCGAACTATCACCAACCTGTGATGCCGTAAAAGGGATAACATAACACATTTTATCAGGTTAAACTTCTTCGGTTTTGAGCCGTCGCCTTAAATATGTTGCACAAGTGCAATTTCCGCTCTCCGAATATACGCTACTCAATTTTTGGTTGGTTATTCCTTGAATAATCAACCTATTTCTTCATGCAAAAAGTCTCCGATTCGGCCCAAAATTTTGGTTGGTGGATAACTAACCCCTGTGAATGAATTTGCAGCGTCATTCGGTTATAATTAAAAATTTGACTAATTTTTCAGCCCCCACTCTACGACATGTTGGCCAAAATGGAGGAAGAGCCCCCAGCCAAAGTTGCCCCGCAAGAGAAAGTCGTCGGAAATACGGTTTGCGTGCAAGGAAACAATATCAACGAAATGTTGTTGCGGAGAACGTTCGCCGATTTGGGAAATATCGTCAACATCACCATGGAGTCTGAAAAAGGGTGCGTATGATGAACTTGGTGAGGTCTTGATGCTTTTTTTGGTGGCCCTACAGATATTTGTGGTAAAACCTGCCATACAGGCATACATGCCATACATAAAAATAAAAGAATAATAATTAAATTGATGAACTCTTTTGAGCTAGACTTGTTTGGAATTTAAAATATTCTCATCTGGTCTCCACCGATCCTTAATTCACAATTTATGTAATTTTGTTTACAATAATTTTGTTACAATTTAAAAATTGAATAATATTGGATGGCTTATTCAACGTATTTACTTGTTTACAGGAGAGGATTTGTCACGTTCGAAGACGCACTCGCAGCTGCTGCTGCGATATCAAATGTAAGCCCTCTACCCCTCCCCCTCCCACCAGTAATAAGTATAGTAATTACGTCATCCCTGCGGTGGCATCTTGTTGTCATTCTTATTTTATATTTTCTAACACTTTAGTGGAAAGAGCTTTTATATTTCTTTAAATTACCATTTTTTAAAAATGTTTAATAGAAACGTGATTTGATATTTTCTTGAATTTAGTTCAGTACATACTATATTATTGTTATTATTATTTTACACAGTTCAACGGCACTGTAGTTGGATCGTCCGAGCTGTCGGTTCAGTACGCCAGGCGTCAACCACAGTACAATCTTAATCAAGACCAAACGAAAAATTCCAAGATGTGGAGCAACGAAGGTGAGAAACCATCTAAACAAATCTCGTTATTTTTATTTATTTTTTCTTTTTACGGCAGCTATTGACGAATTTGTACGTTTATTTCAGCTCATCGAGCAGGAGACAAAAAGGGTAGTCAGAACAGAGAAATCATCACGTACGAAAACTATTTTGATTAAGCCATTACGTTAATTGATTTTTTGTTCATATTGAAGCAAGTCAAATCGTATTTAAGGATCTCGTGTTTAATTTGTTGGAATTGGTTGTAAATAAGTCAGGTTTATTTGCAGATTGTAAATAATTTAAAATTTATTTTTAAACAAAATTATTGACATTTTTTCAATTAAAGTTTCTTATGAATAGATGTTCAAATGTCATTTTCCACACACATTGCCATATTGTAAGGCTGACTCCGTGGTATCAGTCACATTGATTTATTGCGTGTGTTGATGGAATGAGGGGTGCGGTGGTTTTAAGACAGTGATTATCCTCAGGGTTCGAGGCAATGAGGAGCAGGCTCTGAATGGATGTGTATTGTTTTAGGGGCAAGAAAGGAGCTGGTTGCTGCATATTGGCCGTCTTATCGGTAGCCTTCAAGTCTAAACAATTGAACTATTGACTAACATAAACATAGTTTACTTGTACGTACCAGTTTAATCCTATTTTCAATAGGTACTGAAGATGTGTCGACTATACTTGAATGGCACAGGGGCCATCAATATTCCTATGGAACTCTCTTGCTCATCAATTTTGAAATCATCAAACTACTGGATGACTGAAATATTGATGAATACCTGTCTCCGACGAGTTCATGGTGTTTGACTTTAAAGAGCCTGTGAGGTCCTTACGAAAACCCGAACGTATATTTCTCCCAACTTACAGTTTGTATACTGTGTCTGTCACCATCCTGTTTCAGGCTGGCAAGTGCTCCAAAACCATCATGTGTTAGGCTGAAAAGTGCCTTAAAACCGTCATGTGTTAGGCTAAAAAGTGCCCCAAAACCATTATAATTTCAGGCTGGCAAGTGCTCCAAAACAATTATATTTCAGGGTAGCGAGCGCCCCCAAACCGTCATGTGTTAGGCTAAAAAGTGCTTCAAAACCATTAATTCCAGACTAAGAAGTGCTCCAAAACATTATATTAGGACAGAAGTGCTCCAAAACATTATATTTCAAGCTAGCAAGTACTCCAAAACATTTATTTCAGGGTAGCGAGCGCCCCCAAACCGTCATGTGTTAGGCTAAAAAGTACTCCAAAACCATTATTTTTCAGGGCAGCAAGTGCCCCAAAACCATTATAAAACTAATTATCCATTATAAATATTGATGACCTGTCTTCAACGAGTTCTCGGTTTATGACTCAAAAGCGCCTGTAACGTCCGGATATATCTCCCATTTTACAATTTGTACAGTGTGTTAGTCATATTCTATGCCACTTAGTGCCTAAAATCATAAAAGCACTTAAAGGAAGAATGAATTGTGAAAGATGGCAATGATGGAGAAACAACAATTTATCGATATTGAATAACATACAAAATTTGTACGCGTAGTTGTACTATTCAGTATATTGTCTGTGGACTAAGGTATTTTAGTGATATTTTACAACCTCCCAAAAAATATATTTTAGTAGGGTAGTGAGGTCCCAAAATCGCGCTTCAGGTAGAAAGTGCCCTTAACTATTATATATAAGGGTAGCAAGTGTCCTAAAACCTTCATGTTTTAGGCTAGCATGAATTCCAAATCTATTATATTTAAAGATAGCGAGCGCTCCAAAACTGTTAGGTTTCAGGCTAGCAAGTGCCCAAAAGCCTTTATATCTCAGGGTAGCGAGCGCCCCAAAACTGTCATGTTTCAGGCATACAAAATTTGTACACGTAGTCACAGTTCTACTATTCAGCTCATGTCCATGTATCTATGGTATTTTAGTGACATTTTAAAATTTACGTTTCAGTCTAGCAAGCACTTCAAAACCATTATATTTCAGGATAGCGAGGGCCCTGAAAACGCCATGCTTCAGACTAACAATTCTCCAAAACCATTATATTTCAGGCTAGCAAGTGATCCGAAACATTATATTTCAAGGTAGCGAACGCCCCAAAACTGTCATGTTTCAGGCATACAAAATGTGTACACTGTGACACAGTACTATTCAGCTTATGTCCATGTATCTATGATATTTTAGTGACATTTTGAAGTTTATTCCTCGGAGTAGCAAGTGGCCCAAAGTTATAATATTTCAGGCTAGCAAGTGCCCCAAAACCATTCTGTTCCAAGGTGGCAAGTGCCCTAAACTATCAGGTTTCATACCCTTCATCCTAAAACCAGTCCACCAAATTTCTGGTTGTCCCCTAACTCAAATAGGGCTTACCGAGCGAGAAGTGTCACAATTGGTAACTTGAAACAGTACTTACATGATTGTTGGGGACAAAGACGAGTAGGCTATTATTTGACCTCAATTATCGCATCTACCCAAGTTATGTTCGACGGTCATCTTTGTTGCCTTAGATTATACTTAAGAGTGTGAACAACGACTTACCGAGAAATCGAAGAAATTGCCCTGAAGTAAAGGAAATCAATACCTGCTTCAATTTCTGACTTGTCGAACGAGCAAATCAGTTCCGGCTTTGGCCAAACCTACTTTTTTCCGCTCGTTTCTCGGACAAGTCTCTAAATTTCTGCTGAAAAGAAGCCCTTCGCAAGATTTTGAGCAGTTTATCAGATGTCCATAGTAAAAAGGTGGTTTAGTCAGGAGCCTTGTCAGAGACTTATCAGTTCCGTTAAAATGTGCAGTTTGAAAGTCCATCCCTTGAATTTCAATGAGATACTGGAGGATGTCGCCTTGTTCTTCGAGCTGATCAGATTTGAGTAGCATTGCCAGCAATTCTTTTACCTCCCTGTCTGCGTATTGTGCCTGGAAGCAAGCCTGCCATTGTGATAATTATTGTTAATATCAGGGGCTCTACTTTCAGGCACCCAAGATTGCTAATGCTCCAACTATAGATCAGGGACCAGCGATTGGTATTCCCATAGAAGTTGCCCTTACCAAGATTTAGCGATATCAGCCGATTCACGAGACCAACAAACGCAATTTCTGACATATCGTAAGATGCGTTCCTATTTGATCAACTTCAGATCCGACAGTCAAGCTCCCCATAAGATTAGTTCTTAAGATCCCCCCCCCCCCCACTGGGCCCTTCATCTCTCTTGACGAGTCCTAAAAGACCTCCCCCACCAATGATCCCCTCTTCTGAAGCATTCTTTCCATTCCACCACACCAAGTGCACATCTCCTCAGTCACCTGTCAACTTGAGTGATAATATACACCAATTGATATGTCACGAGTTTGAAGTACTTAGAAAGGGGTTGTTGTGACCACTAAATCTAACCAAATAGTAAGAATTATTGTGAGAAGCGATCGAAGAACATATTACATTGTAGTCTCAAGTTAACCTTGAAATCTTACCTATCCACAAACATGTTCCATCATTCCTTGCTGTAATCGTTGATCTCAACCCGAATTTCCGTCTAAACATTCAAATATGAATGAAGTTATCCTTCGTTGGTGCCGAACATACTCGTATTATTATTCGTGAGCAGGTAATGAAGACTCCACTGAAGACACTCCTGGAACTCCGTAAGGAAAAGTTGCCTCTAAATCCAAAAATTTTCAAAATTGCGGACCTTCAAGCCTGAATCCCAAGGACTGAAGCTATACAAAACCGTTAGTGTTTTGTTGCTTAATATTGCAGTAAATTTATGCTTATAAGAAATTGTAAGTAAATTAAAAAAATTTTGAAAAAAAATGTAAATTCTTTTATAGGGGTTATTCCTCGGACCAGACGCATGGAGACTCATTCTAATCGATTCAGCGTCCAAAATGTAGTGAAAAAAGATACCTAGGTACCAGAAATCACAAAAACCCACATTCAAAATACGTAGATATATACCCATTTTGACCCATAACCTCTTTCAGTGGGCTCCAATCGTTCCGAGACCCGTCTCATTGGATTCAGCGTCCAAAATTTAGTGGAAAATGATACCCCACCCACACGTCTAAATCACCGAAAATCTCAAAAATCCATTTTTTTAAAAACACATTTGACCCCTAATTTCCTCCAAATTTGGTCCGATTGAGCTGAAACGTTTCGAGGACCAACTAGAGCCAGAAACGGGTCCCTGACCCAAATTTCAGATTTTAAGAAAATTTTCTAATACCAAAATCGGAGTGGACGGCGTATGGCGGACGGACATTTACCAGAAACAAAGATTTTGGGCCGAATTGGAGATTGAATTTTTGCATGAAAACATAGGAAAGCTTGAAGATATGTTAGATAAATTAGGATTTGAATAGAAGTCCTATCAAGTTAAATTTGTAAGTTCCATTACTTTTTTCCCCAAAAGAACTGCTACTCGCGCACTCTGGTGAGCGCAATGCGAAATGAAACTACCTTTATGTGTATTTATATCAATCCAACTCATTTCCAAGTAGCATAAGGGCAACCACAAAGAACTTCCTGCGCTATCCGGTGGTAAGAATAATTCAGAAACGTGGTATTCAGTTCAGAAAATCATTTGATTCGCCCACCTACTAGTATTACTAGCAGTACATTATTATATAACACCGACCATAACAGATGAAACGAGGACAATAAAACAGTCAACTATAAATATAACTCCGTATCAGAGGAGTTGTATTCATGTTTTCAACATTTTATATTTCAAGAACCATGTTGTCTTAAGTTACAAACTCATACACCTATGTTTTTTCTTGTGATAACAACAAATGATTTGTAGACCCTTATTTTCTAATAAAGTGTTACACAATTAAATCCCCTGGAATAATGTTATCTTTCTGTCACATTTCATTAAAACTGTACCTAATGAAATTTATTTTTTTTTTTATATACAATGGAAGGAAATGTGTGGAAAAAGAATCACATGCCGCCCATTTTACAAACATTTCTTCTTCAATGATAATTCATGCGTAGTAAAATGTTCTTTCAGTTGAACAAATTAGGGAAGATTGAAAGGAAAAAATTACTAAATATATAGGAGGACAAGATTCATTCAATCGAACGAATCACTAGGCATTGTTTCTAACAAAACCTTCCCTAAAATGATCCCCAAAATTTCGTAAAAACGTTGTAAAATTTAATCATTTTCTCGATTTTTTTTTTGTCTCAAGAAACAACAGCTTTTATAGTCATTACGTTTTTGATACAAGATAGGTACATACGTCATTAAATTAATTCATTTACACATTATTTTTAAATTTTTGCGATGATTGTGGGTGTAGGGGGGACGGTGCAGCTGGTTGAGAGGAACGGCAAACGTACGGAATATTTCGAAAAAATTTGTAATGACTATAAGAGTGCTTTTGTACATTTGTTATCGATAACGGGTCGTTGTAATTCAAAACATTGACGGTGACAACGAAATGAGTCAACAGCCATTTCAATTGAACGTGTTGAAATGAGAGCGCTGTTGATTAAAAACGCAGTAATATCTTAAGAGATTGAGGCATCCCTTTTTTTCAAATTCTATTTACTTGTTAAAAAAGGAACGAAATCATACAGTTTGGCTCTTTATTGCGGACTAATTTAATTTAAGAATTTTTTGTGGTTGGTTCGAAGGAAAAGGCAAAATCTCAATTGCGAGAGGTCAATTTTGGTTCATTCGTTTTCTTAAATGGGTTTGGAAGTGCCGAATATTGAAGTCGAATCAGATGTACATTGTACATGGAAATAACATGTTCTTGGTGAGAATAGTTCTAAGATTGGGACAATCAGCGTCTAGCCTTTGAGGAAGATCAATCGGTTTTGCTCATGAAAGGGATGTTTTTCAAATTTGTTGTAAAATGATATTCAGGGAATTTATTAGATACTTGATCGAGTCCATTATCGTGCCACCTGACACAGAGAAAATCAACGAGTCAAATGTGAGATTGAGCTCAGAACCAAGGCAGAAATTAAGATACCTAAAGCCGCGTACACACTTGTAACAAACTCCCGTACCGATCCCCGTTCCGTTCCGACTTCAGGTACGGGGCGGCAAAACATCAAGGAAGACTGATCGAGGAACGGAACGGAGCTCGATCGGTCTGTTGGCGGTTTTTCCTCCGCATCAAAGGAATGATCGGAACGGGCTGAACCTAGTGTGGACGGGGTGTCGTTCGCTTCCCCGAACGTTCTCCCGTTCCTAGCGAAAAATGTCTCCATATTTAGAATCCAAAGCACCCACAATATTACAATAAAATTCGGAAGCGGGACGCGTGGGAGGAACTGTCGTCAAAGTTAGGAAAACCTCTGGGCGAACTAAAAAAAAAAAAATTAATAGCCTACTATCGGGAGTGCGGAGGGAGAGGGCGAAGATTTATAAGAGCCAAGGCACTGGAAAAGGTAAGATAATATATATCTCCTAATTTGAATATGTACTCCTCAAAGCTCTGTTCTTTTGCGAATTCCTATCAAATGTACAAAATTATCAACATTATCTCTGAAAAATGTGCCACGCTTGTCCACACTGATGATCGGAAGATTAGATAAATGTGTGATGTCCACGATCCAAGATTTGTAGATTTAAAAAAAGTACTTTCAAGAAAGATCAAAAAATGTCTTTAATATTATTGCACTTTGGTTTAAACATACCTACGTTATTACCCGTGAAATATTTTCATTCCAGGCCTATTTCTGGACGCAAAAACTCGAAATCTGAGGGATCATCCGAGTGAAATTTTTGAAAGCCCGCTGACCCCCTGAAACTTGAGTCAGCCAACAGACTGTTCCCACTAGATTGTCCCCGCTTGCATAAAAATTGGTCGTCCAACCAACGCCTTTTTTCCTATTTTTTCGCAAAATCGCTCGATCACAATGTAAGCAGCTGCGGTAACTGTTGACGAGAAGCATGACTGAGCGGTTGGAGGAGGAACGTGTTGATTCTCCCGATCGCCCGATTCGGAACGGAACGAGGTTTGGACCGCTGTGTAGTTACGACGAAAAGTTCGTTGAAATGTTTGGAACGGAGGAACGGAACGGGGATCGGTACGGGAGTTTGTTACAAGTGTGTACGAGGCTTAAGAAGAAGCCTCAAGTCCGCGTCCTGCGGGCAGCAATCGATTTGAGGCCCTTCTGAATCGATACAGAGTACAAAATTTAGTAGAAAATGTACGGCCTAATCCCAAAAAATCTCTAATGGCAGCCCTGAAACAGAATTAGACGAAAGTGACGGAATGTCCAACGTCCTAACAAAACTCAACTTAATTTCATCATTTTTCATCGCATCCAGTCTCACTTTGACCTTTGACTTGTATCTATGACTCAATGAACCGACAAATATCAACACTCAATCAAACATATGAATCGGAATCATCTTTCCCTCTCAACGTGACGGATAATTATGGGGGGAGCCATCCCCAGCTTCCATCCGCTAGAGGGCGCTCAGATCCTTCACAGATCAAGTTCAAACTGCCAAGATGGGAACTTATCAAACCATTACCGTTAATAAAATGAAACAAACCCCAAATTCTGTTAATTGTTGACCCGTCAGTACACCCGTGACTGAAACAATTTCAAATTGTTGCGTAGCTAAGAGCAATTATCACGATAACGTCCCTCAAAGGCTAAAAGCCGTTGAACACATAATACTATTAAAGTGAATTAAAACAGAGTCACTATGTTGGCAGGCAGGCGCGGATTCAAGGGGGGGTCACGGGGACCATGACCCCCCCCCCCCCAAACCAGGTAGAATTTTGAAATTTGAGTAGAGTTTTGACATAAACAATCAAATTATGAATAAATATTGGATTGGAATAAAATGGACTTTATTGTTGAGAGATTGAAAAAGTGAGAAAATTTAGTTCATTTTGTTCGTTTGGTTATTTTTTTATTTTATTTTTTTTTTTAAGCTTTTGATTTTTGATTTTACTTTGTGACCTCCTCCGAAAAAAATTTCTAGATCGCGCCTGTTGGCAGGCATAAGTTGCCACTTTCATTTTTCACGCCATCAAAAGCGAATGATTTCACCAAGAAAGGGTTTCTGAATTACAAATTCCAACGGAATTATCGAGAATTATTCGGTTCATGTCCAACATAAACCGAAATAAAACACGAATTTATTGAAAATAGATTCGATTTAACGCGTTTTGGGCGTGGAATGTTATCAATAAACATCAAATAAAACACGTTCATTACCCAAAACTCGATTTTCACCATTACCAACACCAATGAGTGCAAATTAAACGATCGAATAACCAATATTCGAAGCACTTCAAAACCCCTCATTTCCCTACAAACGAATACGAACCCCTTTTATCCTTCACGAAATCAACGATATTTGATATAAATTTCAAAAAATGGCTCAATTTGGACAAAATTAGTGCCTTAACGGATCGATCGTTACCTTCGGGGTGTTCTAAAGCCAAATTAAATGAGCTAAATTGGGCAAATTTATATCATATAACATTCTCGTCTATTTGGCTCCTTCCAAACAGTTTTCAGCGTTTCTTTCGTGTTTTGTCGTTTCTTTTACACATTTTATTTTCAATTAATATATCACATTGGAAAAAAAATTTATCAGACCCCTTTCAAATTGTTCCTTCTGAATTAACGATTCAATTATTCCGATTTCGGTCGATTTTTTTTTCTTCTTGTGATGCTTTTTAATGTTCTTTGCGCTTCTTCATCTACACTACCAGTTTTTCTTTTTAAACACTATAGATTAAAAATACGTAAGGAAATTGTTTTCTCACATACAGTATAGTTTTTCAACGTCCACTACCGCTAAAATTAGCTTTACGTGTCTTATAACTTTTTAGTGGCTCTCGGGCAAATACTGATCTTACTGGGGTTGCGATTTTTCTTTTTATACAAGATTTTTTTTTATCAAAATAACATTAAGAATAATTAAGTAATTATGTTACGAATCAAAAAATTGCACATTCATTCAATTATAGGACAATATTTTCTTTGTTTTTTTGTACAGTAATTAAAAATTGGGGTTTTGACACATTGTTTTTGTTTAACTGTTTACAATTCGACCTAATTAACGCGTATGTGCACGTAAAAATGTTTCTTCGAAGAGACATTTCGAACATTTTTAAGAACGCATAAGCCATGCTGCGTAATGTTAACATTTTGTAGTTTTGTGGATGGGGTTTTAAAATGATTTAAAGTAAAAAGAAGGGCGACTTTGTACAGGGTCGAAGAAATTTGGTTTCTTCGAACGATTATCTTTAAAATTCTCGCTTTTTTTTCTTCTTCAATTTCTTAAACACTCAATCAATCCTTTTGTTTCTAAGGATAGCCCACTGGTCACACATTTTTGCACACACCATTGTTCAGAGCACTAGCACTCGTGTTCGACTGGTCGAAGAACTGTAACAGGAGGAAAAACAAAAAATTATTGTTAAAGGGATGAAGCGGAAATATTGTATTGCATGATGTATTGACAATCAGACGCTTTCTATTGGCAGCCCTGTCTACAAAGAGCAATATGATTTTTGAACTAATCAGAAGAGAAAAATTATTGGTTTTTGATTGAATCAATAAGGTTTTTGTACTCCAGGTTGTATTTCTACTAGCTACTGTTGGCCAGCCTGGCTTCTGCTGCCACAATAAACATACCAAAATGGAAGCCGGCCACTATGGCCCACACTTTCTAACCTCACAGAGGTTGTAAGCTTAATATGAAGGACTTTAATGGGCCTAGTACACTGTTGTAAAGCAGACTCAATGACAAGTGAATAAAAACAAATAAAAAATCCCCAAATGGGGAAATATTGGTTTCATCTGCAATTGATAAGCAACCTATAAGACGCCATTACAGTAGAAGGCAGGTTATTTGGCTGTTATATGGCGGTAACAGTCATTTGCTCAAGTATTTCTCCAACTTGATGGCAATTTGTGTTCATTGCTGCACGACCCAGAGGCAACCCTTTTACAAATTTAGTCCAGAACTAATCATGCCCAACATTGGGAATGAATTCATAACTGCAAAAGTTTCATAAGGGTCTTAAATCAGCCAGACAAGAAATTCCAGGCACTTCAAGATTCTTTTTTTGGCTCAGAAATATATTTTTTGTTGCTTAATAATGTACCTAAACAAAAAAGGGGCGTTTTCTGTTAAAATTTGTCGATTAATTGCCGAGGGTGAAAAATATATAAGAACAATAGTGTCTAAGGTACGTCTCATAAAAGGTCAAAGAGTTTTGATATTACATAAACTCGCTAATATTACTGATTCTCTACTATTGTGCTCCCAGTTGTACTTATTAGCTAGCCTCCATGAAAGATCCCTTGTATATCAGATGGAAATGTTTGGAAATTAAATTTTATTTATACGAAAACAAACAATGCTAAATCAATTTTGGTTGTTAGGCCATCATCAGTAACAGTACTATTACAAGGTACAAGAGAGAACACTTAGTTTTTCTAGAGAAGTGAAAGATTCTGCATTTGCAGGACATTAAAGGGAATCTGGGCATGGTTATAGTTTTGTTCTGACAGACAGGTGCTTTATACAATTTTTACGTATTTGTCCAATAGTATACTTCGGACATTCCTGAAAGATTTGAATTTTATTACAAGTGATTGGGAAATGTCTAGAAGACGAGATTTCTCAGAGTTTTACATCTTTTATGGGTTCATTTTTGCTCTAGCTTGGTTTCCTCCTCATTCAGACTTCTCATTGGAGCTTTTTACTTTCAAATGGAAATGCTTTTCACTTCACTATAAAAGCTAGGTGTTCTCTCTTGTATCTATAGCATTAGTACTGTTACTGACAATGGCATTACTGGCCAAATCGATCTACCATGGTCTGTGTGACTTTGTAGAAATAAAAGACTATTTCTAACAATTTCTTTACGTGTGTCTTAATGATGTGGCAGCTGTAATCTTGACCATACACAGGAGCGAGCGAATGAGAAGCTGAACGAGGCCATGTCCAGAGTGGGAGCATGGATGGATGGACAGTCTTTCACAAGCCACTGCCAAGACAGAGGTGGTAGAAATCACATGATAACTCATCTTAAATATCATACAAATTAGAGCAGGGGAAACAAAACCAGTATTCAGGCACTTCGGAATAATGCTGGACACCATGATAACTTTTGGGGAACACAAGGATGGCAGCAGCCAAAGGAGCAAAGACAAGTAAGTTGGCTAAGGTCAAACATTCAAGGACCTGGACAGCGTAAGAGACAACTATTAATGTCAGTTGTACACTCCATCATGCTATTGAAGCAGAGGTATGGGTGGAAGCTCTGAATGTCAAATGCCACCAAGAAAGCATGTTCATGGTGCAAAGAAGAGGAATGCTTAGCATTGTGAGCGCCTATAAGACAGTATCAGAGCCAGCCGTGCTTCTCTTGGCAGGAGTGATACCAATACAACTGCTAGCAAAGGAGAGGATAAGGATCTACGTGAGACGGGAAGAAGAGCCCTGGCATCAACAGTCAATCAGGAAATCTGGGAAACAGAGGAAGATGGAGAGTCCTTGGCAAGAGAGCATGATGAAGTTAATTATCATACAACGAGGTTCCTCTTGGGTCATGGTCTGATCTATCAGTACTTCATTGGAAGCGTATTGTGGAATCTCCAGGACGCATTCGAGATTCTTCGAATGCAAAAGGTAAAAGAGAGAGCATCGGCAGATATGACCTGCTGTCCCTGAGGAGATGATGACCAGGATGCTCGTGAGCCAGTCAAAGTGGAATGCCGTGGAAGGGTACATCCATATTCTGGAAGGCATGCTCGTCGAGGAATGGGCCCGGCAACGGGAACTGCATGCAAACTGGACAGCTAGCAGGAAGAAATCGGAATCCTGCATGATGAAATGTGCCAAACATTTCCATGCTGGGCCCCAACGTGGGAAAAGGTAACCCCTTATGACGATTTTCCTAACCATCCTCCAGGCACATTTTCAAGTATCAATAAAATGATTTCTGAGCCAATATGAGCTAATTACGGGGGCCAAAATAATTTTTGGGCCGACGAAATATTTCTTCAAGTGCTTGGAATTACTTGTCTTGCTGATTTAAGACCCTTACGAAACATGCGGTTTATTTTGTCCCCTTTGGCGGACAATTGACAGGTATTTCCGGCATTGGAACGTGAATTCCCTCAGATGTTATTTACGGCCTTTGGAAACCTAGTGCTACCAAAAATATAGTAAGAAGGTGTGAATTATTAGAAATCGCCATAGAACAACAGGCCCTGAACAGTGCCAGTGGGGTAGTGGGGGGTATACTTTAACCTCCGTCAGCGGTTGCGGAGCCATACTTGGTGAATACTTACAGCTGGTGATTTTTTGTCGGAGTCTTGGCTAGTCGGGGTATTCCCCTGCTGCTGAGGTGGACCTCCGGGCGGCACGGGCGGAGGTCTATCGTTCCCACCTCCGCCGCCCGGCCCGCCGCCGGGGCCGCCCCACGAACCGCCGCCGCCGGGTCCACCGGCCAGAGGGGAGTCGCTGAAGCTGTGCGGGTCGTGATCCAGCGAGTTGCTCGCGTCGTACTGCGTGTTCTCCAGCCGCGTTATCAGTCGCTCGTCCTCGTCTCCGAATTCACCCCCCATGAGGGACGGCTCCCCCACGACCATCACGTCCTGAACAGCAAACAAGCAAATTAATAATAAATCGCTGCAAATTCCTTCATAGATTTTGGTTATTCCTAGGGCCTTGGAGACTCATTTCAATCGATTCAGCGTCCAAAATTTAGTGGAAAATGATACCCCACACGCCTAGATCGCAAAAAAATATAGAAAATCCATTTTTCAAAAAACACATTTTGACCCCTACCCCGCCCAAATTTGGTCCGATCGACCTTAAAACTTTCGAGGACCAACTAAACACGGAAACGGGTCCCTAACCAAAATATCAGATTTTTAGAAAAAAATTTCTACAACCGAAATTGTCGTGGACGGCAGTCGGACATTTTCTTATTTTGACCTGATGACAACTTGAAAGGCCCTGAAAAATTTTTGGGCAGAATCGTGGATATTGACTTTTTGTATGAAAACTAGTTAACTATTCAAGAAATAACCAAGCAAAAAAATTTCGTATCCAAAATATTTCCTGCATCGGCCGGGAATCGAACCCGGGCCGCCCGCGTGGCAGGCGAGCATTCTACCACTGAACCACCGATGCTAGTTACTACAGGACGAAAGTGTTCACAATCTTGAGTAAAATCCACGTCTGAATCCCTCAACTAAAGATGCAAAATCTAAAATTTCTATTATTGGCCTTATTGGGTATTCTACACCCGTTTTCGGCTCTTGCTGGTCCTCGAGACTGCTCCAATCGGATCAAATTTGGGGGAAAGGGTCAAAATGTGTATTTCAAAACTCTGCAAATTCCTTGACAAGGGTTGGTTATCCGGACCAGAAGCGTGGGAGACTCATTCCTATCGATTCAGGGTCCAAAATTTAGTTGAAAATTATACACCACACGCCTAGCTACCAGAAAACAGGTCTTCTGGATAACCATAACTCCACGAAACAGAGGAAAAATAGGTTTCTTTCAGGTTTCTTTTTTCCGAGTACATTGGCAAGTAGGTATAGTTTGTTAGAAGGCCTTTGTTGGAAAATGGGCGCTCAATTTTTCGTATATGTGTGCAGGTGTTGTTGAGGGCAGAATGAAATTATTTTTCCGAGAAATACAAATACCTTTAATACGAATACCTTTCTTTGAAATTCGAGGGAGAAAAATTGAAAAAGAAGACGACATTTTCTTATAAATCTTGTTCTTGTATTTCACTCAGATCAGTGGCTTCAGGAAAGGTTAGCTTATTTAGCTCATTCGAGATACCTTAAAATTGCTCAAATGACTGCATAGTGGGAAATCAAGTCATAAAATGTGCGATGAATTGGACTTGGGGAAGAGTACTATCAACAATAATTGGGGGTGAAATCGACGATCAATCGAAGATATTAGTTGAAAAAATTGACGTCGAAAAAATTACTTATAAACTTCATACCAAGATGAATAAAATCCCAATATGATGAAATATGAGTGTTATGTTGAATTTTTTTTTGTACGAGAATAAATATTTCATTGGTCTTGATCAGTCCCGTAAGAGGGGTTGTAATATAGGTAGATCTCGCTTGCAAGGGAAAGCACAATTTCCTTGAGGTCTCCACATTGAGTACCTACATACCTGTATTTTACTAGATAATTGGGAATTTAACCAAGAAAAGCTACATTTTATTATTTGACCCAATAACCTTAAACTTTAGGCGTTGAAAGGGGTTTAAACACATTTCGGACACTCCTCAACACCTGCGCCATCGGTGAATGGCGTAATTTCTACCTACCCTTGACTTTCCTACCTGAATAAATTTCGAAGGTTTTCATTGAGAGTAAATAGAACGTACTTGCGACGCGAGGGAGAAGTTAGGCCCAGGAGATCGTTTCTTGTTTGGCGCTGGCGGTGCGTTGTTGGCTGCTCCTCCTGACGTCGATCCTTTCCGTTTCCGTCGTTTATTCGCCGGCCGTTGAGACTCTGCAGAACGAATAAGATTTCTCAGATAACTCGTTGATCATAAACAAAGCAATTATGAGGGAGAAAACATACAATAGAAGATGGTAAATAGCGCAATACGTAGTGAGGAGCCTAAATTGTGCAAGAATCGTTATTCTTTAATGAACTTAGGTTATTTACTGGCTAGTTATTTCAATCATTGCTCGTGGAAAACAAGCAATAGAACTATAATCTTTCTAAAAATAAAAAAAGGAGAAAGAACTGTATATTCAGAAATTGTCCATTAGGTTTCAGAATGAACTTATGCTTTAGCAAAAGCACTCGAAAAGTACAACCGTCTGCAACGAAGTTACAGGTTGAAATTTGAGTCAAAAGGCTAGCAGGGGGGTTCAGTATGTGCCAAATATCACGTTTTGAGAAGGTTTTTCTTTTTGTTCAGTCAAACCTGGCACAAAACCTCCATTGGACCTCTTAAACTCACTACTATGTGATTTACTAGAAAACAGCGACTCCCCCAGTCATTTTTATGAAGTACAGGTTGTGGCAGCACAACTTCCTTTTTTTCAAATATTGATAAAACACATGCACGAATTTTTGAAATTTCAATGGTTTTTAGGAATCTTAAAAAACCAAGGACCCTTAAAAATGTGAAGAACAACACCAAGGAAGGAATCGCAAACATATCTCTAACATATATGCTGGTATGAATTATGACTATGCCAGAAATCGGTTCACCCAGTTTAAAGAGTTTATAGAGAATGGAGCTACCTAACTGATTTGATCTTCAAAACCGAGTTAAACGAAACCTTATGTTTGTACCTACATTAAATTAAAAAATGAAACTTTTCTATCTCATACAATGTGTTTCATTAGGATGTGAAAAGAAGGAAGTTATGCTGCCGCACCGTGTCGGGGGTCTACCCGTCGGGAAAAACTGAATTTCATTCATTTCTTCGATTCTTATCTTCAAAAATTTTAGTTTCTTAAATTTATTTTCCACAATTTCATCTTGATTATTTTTCCTTAAATAGTTCTTTTGAGCAAGTTGTTCATACGAATTCTCGTTGTCTCCAGATGGGAAAATTATTCCCAAAATTTATAAAGTTTCTTTGTTACGAACGCTAATACCTTTTAAAGCAACTGTAAGAACATCTTCCTATTCTTACACGCTCTTAAACGGGGTAGAAACAGCCAGCGCTGCTGCATTAAGCCAATTTCAGTCTCAGATAGATGTTGTTCATTGCTAACTTGAAAACAGGTACAGGAAAGGTTGTACAGATATGGCAAAGGTTTTAGGAAACTGAGATTGGCTGAGCCAATCCCCACTCTTGTCCACAATCTCCAGGTTCAGTCAGTTGTCCTGAGTTGTTGGGATGTAAGGAGCGAGGGGATTTATCATCATTTCTCTCATTTTTCTAATGAATTTGGATAGTTAATTTGATAATACATACAACTTAACACAAAGACCTGCCGGTCTACATGGGCGATAATGGACAGCCAACCTTCCAACTCTGCCACCTTGGCATCCATGGAATCTTCTGGGCTTACTACCACAGTCATGAGAAGAACAGTCACTTTGGTTATCTCATTTCTGATTGACTAATCCTTTTTTCCTTCTATTGAGCAGTTACTAGCTCTGCAGGACGGTGGAATTGTTACGTGACCACACGACACGTTACACAGATTTCAAACTGACACAGTTAAAAAGTTGTAAATTGAAAAAGTTAGAACTACCACAATGGCGACAAAACCACAAAAATCCAAACTTACCAGGAGGCGCTACCATTCTCTGCCACTTTTGGAACAACGTTGTTTTTAGGCAGTCTCTAGGAGAAAGAGCGTAGGCTTTATGCCTCGACATTAGTTCCTGCATTGGCTCTAATATCACACATAGCTGAAAAAAAGGATATGAGATTAGCAAGGTGGTAATTAATTGAAGTGGAGAACGCTAGGACTTCACACATTTAGAAAACCATTTTTTAAATTATTATTTTTTACTTAGCCATTGAAGGCCAACTAAAGGAGTAATGGACCATTTTTAAAATAATAATTCCTACTGCAGAAAATGGTGTGGTCAAAGATAGTCAATTCCTACAGCAGTATGCAGCTTAAAATCAATGATCCCTGGTTCATGAATGGTCCAGGGAGCGTGAGAAAGGGGGGGAGGTGTTTTCCAACGATGGAATCCTCATAAAATGCCGTTCAGTCAACATGGCATGGCGAGTCAGTGCCGCCAACCATTGTCAGCCATAAGCCCCAACTGCTCCTCAGCATAAGCCAGAGCATGCCTATGATGGAAGACCGCAAGCTATGAGAATGATACCTAGCAGAGCAGCAAAAGACCTCCTGAGTAACCTGGCACCTCCACGACAACCATCCTAGGCTGCCATAGGCAAGCAAACGCTGAATGATGGCGCTGTAGAGAAAGGCTCGCACATGTTCAGGCTCATACTGCAATGGGCCTAAGGCCAGTGTCTTGATTGCGCGTACAGACAGGCGGTCCATTCCAGTTTTTGGACATCTTCAAACACAAAATATCAGTTTTGTCCAAAATGGCATGATTACAGTGTCAGTCCTCAGTAAAGTTATGACGAAAACGCCAATGAGTTTTATGCTGTACAATTCCTTGGGTTTCCTACTTTTGTCAGCCATTGTAACACTCAATTTTTATTTAGGTCCAGAGAATGCTGCCTGCAGTAAGCAAAACCACACTGGTAGGGCACAGTGCTCCTTTCTCGACCAAAATCAACCTTCTACATCATCGATTACTTGTGTTTCCACTAACGGGGATTTCTTCTTGTTACTTTTTCTGCATAAAAGAAGGTAAGTAGAGTAAATATTTATTTTTAGGAAATAATACTCATAACTATGTCATGTTTTTGGTAATTTTTCATATTTTGGTTAAGAGGAGGATTCGTATTATGGTTTTAAGAACAGAAATATAAAGCTTTTTCACGGCTAGATAAGAACATTTCAAACCTATTTGAGAAATTTGTAATATGAGAATGATTTACGACAAAAAGAGGGAATTTTGTCATAAAAGTGATAATTATGAATGGAAGACTTGTAGGAAATGACGACCCTAGGGAAAGGACCAATGGGGGACCTAAAAAAGGAGAAATGGATCATGTTAATAAAGCATTAAAAAGCGAAAACCAAAGGGTTCAAGAGTACTCACCCTGAGGTAGTTAATCAGAAGTTGGTGATGCCTTGTCTAGTGATGTTTTTGCTCAGCTGGTCCAACATCGCAGGATCTTGCTGGGAGTGCATGCTGACGACCGACCGTGGGACGAGTTCTCGGTGCGTTCGAACGGCGAGATGCCATGATTTGATTCTCATCAGGTCGTCAAAAGTGAATTCCAATATGAGGCGCCCTTCCGTGCAGACCTGGCAAGAACCACTCTCGTCTAGAGGAGCCCGATCGGACCACTGTTTACACCAAATCCCACCCACCGGCAAAATGAAACGGAACAAAACAAATACCCCGGCATTTTAGTATCGCCTTTGGGTAAAGTACGACACTGAAACATGTCTAACGCACAGCAGCGACATCAAATTTCTCCTACACGGCCTTAGTTGAGCATAAATGTGCTCGAACATCAGAACTGAGTTGAACTATGATTCACTTCAAACACCCCTGAACAAAAAGTTCAGAATGAGGCTCCGCAAGGAAGCGAATTTAACTCTATCGAAGTTAGCGCTTTGGCGGATAGTAAGGGAACTAGGAATAGCTCAATAGATGGCCACTGCCATCACTGAATGATCAGGTTGGCAGTGGAGGTAGATTTCAGCAATCTCGAGTGTTATTCTGCAGCAATATAGTGTGACACCCAGAACATATTAAAATTTATCCGCCTGCATCCCACATCTCAAGTGCAATAAACAAACGATGCTTTGCCCAACTTTTGGTTATACCAGCTGACTCAAACTCTGCGCTCCAAACAGACTTGAGCATTGTAAGCTAATTACGGACTAATTAATTGAGGAATCTCATGAAATAAATGGTTTTCAGATCAATTACACCTAAAATGCAGCGCATTTCACCATACTGTGCCAGCAGTAATTTATGCCCAATTTTCCTACTTTTATAAATCAACAACTGGAAATCATTGGTGTATATATTATCCAATAGTTGACATGTAAAGTGTAATGCATTATTTGGTTCAAAGGGAAAACCTCAAAATAATGACAACTTTACAAAGTCTCATTTGGTAAAGACCTACTAGAAGGAAGTCAGGCACATAAATATGTCAATAATTACATCATACCAGTTACCATCATTCAGTTACATTATAACATGCGCTGCCCTTCCTGCGTTTTTCTCAATCTCTTGAGAACAAAGTGAATCAGAAATTTATTAATTGTCGTTGGATTTCTGTCAAAATCTGGATAGATTGGAAAATGTGAGCGTTTGACAAACAATAATTAAGGGGTATTTTCCAGAGATTCGATGAATTCTGCCAATGATACTTGCACGCAATTTTGAAGCAACAAGATCTTTCAGGGAATAACTAATCATGAGTTCCAAGTGAATCTCAGTTAAATGTGTCGTTTTTTCTCAACATTTTCCAATAATTTCCAGAAAAAATCAGGAAGATGTGATTTTGATCAGGTTTTGTAGTTTGTGTTTGAAGTAAGATGACCAGCATATGACCAACCCTGTTTGCTCACCCCATCAAGTGTCATGATCCCTTATAAGCGCAATTTCAAGCATCTAATACTGGCTATCCGAGTTACGAAATGTATAGTACAGGAACAATTGAACAAAAGTCAGTAGTTGCATCACATCTTTTTATTTCATTGGCACGAATATTTTCGAAGTGGTACGGAAAAATCAAGGTGGCCAACGACGGAGTCATGAATCAAAGTTAAACTCTGTTATTTCTCGTTATAAAATAATAATTAGTATTTTTTAAAAAAAATAATCATTTATAACGTTTTCAAACAATGTTGTGATTTGAGGGGGGAAGGTTAAGTGTATTTGTGATAATTATAGGCCCCATTGGGAATGAGAAAAAAAAGACCAAAGGGATGCAGGGGAGGAAGGCGGGGAAAAGTAAGAGGGGGGAGAATTGAAAGAGGTGGATGGATCCTGAAGAAAAACTCCTTGTGCGCAACCTTATACAGAAAGGAGATAGGAGAAAAAGGGGGGCTTTGTTAAGGGGGTTGAGAGAAGTCAGACTGGAGGGAGTGAAAGGACAATATATTCGAATTCCAGTTGTTTAAAGGGGGGAGGAAGAGGAGGGGAAGGAGAGGGGGGGAAAGGGGGGGAGAGGAAAAAACGTCCACAGATTAACTCCATGTTATTTGAGAAAGCAATTTTTGGGTTGGTGTGAAATATTATATTCTGAATCCTCTACACCTGCGCTACTTGTCCATCATGAAATCCTATAAGCGACCCATAACCTCCATTTTGGCTGTTTACGATTCATTTCGGTTTTCAACAAGCTGTATATCTAAAGACGTCGCCCGAGTAAAGGAAGTCGAAAGGAACTACAAATACAGCATGACAACGAACGTCCATGGGAGAAAATATAGAGAGATCGACGATTCCTCAAGTTTTTGTCCCCCAAAAAGGTGATATTGTGGGAACAGAAATACTATCATTC
>CM034000.1:30556599-30590688 GCA_019603395.1 Cyrtorhinus lividipennis
GACCCACTCCTTTGGATTCAGCTTCCAAGATTTAGCGGAAAATGATACCCCACACGCCTAGGTTCCAGAAATCTCAAAAACACATATCAAAATGGGTAATATATACCCAATTTGACCCTAACTTCTTCCAGTGGGCGCCGATCGTTTGGGACCCATTTCATTTGATTCAGCGTCCAAAATTTAGTGGAAATGATACCCCACTCGCCTAGATCGCCCGAAATCTCGAAAATCCATTTTTCAGATTGAGCCGAATCGGAGAGGTTGACCATTTGCATGAAAACATAGGTTGATTATTCAGGAATAACCAACCAAACGAGCAGAGGACGCTGAATTATCACACGGATTGGATAAAAATCGATTCTAAAGGTCGATCCACACATATCCGTGACGGAACGGCACCGTTGCTCTCCGTGTTTCGTAGCCTCCGGTGACATCCGTGATAAATTTTTCTAAGCCATTCACACAGTACCGTACCATAATGAGGTAAAAATGAAAATATTTACAAGTGAAACTCTTTTTTCACGTATTTATAGTATTCACGGTGGCTGCCGGAAGAGCACGGAACGTGTCGGAGAGTCACGTTGCCGTTCGTGTCTGAACACACTGTAGTTTTCCTTTACGAAGAATTTCGTCCGCCATATTTTTTTTCCACTGACGATCACGGTACGGTACGCCACGTCACGTCACGGCACGGATATGTGTGGATTGACCATAGGTCATAGCATGACCCTGGAAACAAGACGAGGCTACGGAGATGGCTCAGGGAGGACAAAACATGCCTGTAAATCCTATTTGAGAATTCTGAAAAGCCAAATAATGTTGGCTGAAGTAGATTATAAGCACAATAGTGGATGACGTCAGCAATGTTCAATTGCAAATTGCTGTAAAACGGAGAGCGACTGGGCACATCAACGCACTAA
This sequence comes from Cyrtorhinus lividipennis, assembly GCA_019603395.1. Classification (NCBI taxonomy): domain Eukaryota; kingdom Metazoa; phylum Arthropoda; class Insecta; order Hemiptera; family Miridae; genus Cyrtorhinus; species Cyrtorhinus lividipennis. The sequence goes on from CM034000.1 coordinate 30,557,520, forward strand.
AATAATAGTTTTGTGCTTTTGTGCGAGATTTTCGACGATTTTACCATTTTTCTAACTAAATTTTGGACACCGAACCCATTAAAATGGCTCCCAGAGCGATCAGCACCCGCTGAAGGGGAGTTCGGATCAAAATGAGTACCTAACTACCTATTTTGAAAGTGGGTTTTTGATATTTTCGGGCACCTAGGCGTGAGAGCTATCATTCTCCACTGAATGTTGAACGCTGAATCGGCACCAACATTAATGTTAAAACATTTTCTATTGTAAACTAACAGGAGTTTAAGGTAACTGAGTCAAAATTGCGGTCAAAACCACTAACTAGTCAAGCTTCTATAATTTATACTATTGAATGGCATCATTCAAATGGTAATTAAAAATTAAAAATTGAAAACGACGTGAACGCTATTGTTAACCACTTTTCAAGATTTGAATGGAACCGACACCTGATTTCTGGAAGTATTGTAGATTGTAGACTCTACAGTACTAATGAGTACTGTGGATTTTCCACTCACAGCTACAAGAGAGCAGTGAGAAGGAAGAGAAACGAAGAAGAACAATAAAATGTTATATTTGTTTCTTCATTTTAAAAAGTCACACGGGACAAGCCCGATTTAAAACGCTCATCAAGGTAGCCCCACAACCAATGTAGTTATCATGTAGCCCTTTTTACAGTTAATTAACATCTTCGAGTGTTTTTAATCGTCGAATTTATATTTTTTGGAGCGATAACAAGAGAGAAAATAAATGTTTCCGACTATTATTGTCCGTGTAAACATTCCTGTGGTCTACCTATTATGTGAGGGTTTTGGAGACAGTTTCCCTAATGAACCCTGATGATGTAAAACCTGGACCTGGCTAAACGTCGAATTAATTATGCGTAAAAATACGAAAATGCGACCTTTTTAAATTATTCCACGACGGTTTATAATTCCTTGGAGATAGAGTATGGGGGAAAATGATAGATATGGAGTGTTCCGGTCTCATTGTAATCGATTCAGAGTCCGAAATTAGGTGGAAAATGATACTTCACACGCCAAGGTAAAAAATGTCTACAAAATCGAGTTTCAAAAAACATTTTTAACCTTACCACACCCAAATTGGGCCAACCACGCAGGAATGATCAAGGACCAACTAGAGCCGGAATGAGGCCTTTATTTAGATTTTAAATTTCTTATGCTGCAACAAAGGCGCGGACCACATTAGGGGAGGGTATGGGTGAAAATGTGTATTTTGATAAATGAATTTTCGAGATTTTCGGCATTGTAGGCGTGTAGGGTATCATTTTCCACTAAATTTTCGACGTTGAATCCAATGAAATGAGTCCCAGCACGATTGACACCCACCGGAAGAGGTTATGGGTCAAAATAGGTACCTATCTACCTATTTCAAAAGTGTGTTTTCGAGATTTATGATACTTAGGCGAGTGGGGTATCATTTCCCCCTAAATTTTGGCCGCATTTTGAATCCAATGTAACGGGCCCCAGAACGATTGGCACCCACCAGAAATGGTTATGGGTCAAAATTGGTATCAATCAAGTCATAACGAATGTGAGTTTTCAGGGTTTTTGGATACTTTTGGAACGTGTGGGGTATCATTTTCCACTAAATTTTAGACGCTAAATCGATTGGAATGAGAAAAACCACTCCACTTTCACTATTTTCCTCATTTTCCCCACGCTATTGATCCAAGGAATAACCATGAGAAAGAAGCATATTAAACTAGACATCATGATACGGAAACTGTATTATTTTAGAGCCAATCACTGAGGTAGATTTACAGCAAAAACTCATGTTGATGTGGAATAATGAACCAAAAACCGTACCCAACACAACTGATTTGGTGATGTGTTCTATACCTTCTCATATAATCATATTTTTTTAGTACTACTTCGGCTTCAAACGCATTCACAGATGTATAGAATCAAAACAGATCTCCGTTCGCCGAAAAATTGTCTAAAATAATACCAATTAACAACGACGAGCAACTGAAAAAATGCGACATAACAACGCACTTTAGGTACTGAGTGCGTAAGATAACCTTCGTCGTGACGTCATCACTCGTGTGATTTATCAGATGCATCAAAATTTGGACACCCTGGCCCAGTTATCGACATCTGGGTCACTCCGGTGCACGGGTTCGATCTCTGAAACCAGTTTTATATTACAGGAGAACTCCCCTCCCTCGAACGCGGTTAAATATTTGTTTATAATCCCCGCGAAACTTGGCTAAACAGCGTTGAATTGTGTCTATAAACTAGGATTGTTTGTTTAAGCCCTCGAATGTTTACTTTCGTCACGTGGTATTCCTCTTGAAACCACAACAATAATCCAGTTTACGTTCGCTCAGTTCGCGCTCCCTCGCGACCTCAGACGGCGAACTAATATTCTCGTCGACGTCGAGCGACATTATTTACTTTGACAACAGATCATGTATTCAATTAGACGTGGGTGTAATGGCGTTTCAATCCGTTCGGGTCAGCGCCTGGAAGGTGCCGCAAGTGACTCATCGGTGTCCCAGGAGTGCAATCATCTCGACATTTTCCTCAAAATGAATTGATTGAAAATCAGCCGCAGAACGGGCAGTTTGTATTGATTACTTAATCAGCTGCAAAATAATTCAGAAACTAGGGTGAATTTCCTAATCAATAACGTTCAAATCAACATGATGGTTCCGATTGGAGAATCGCTAAATTGAATTTCACTTAAATCGCTGATGACCGCACCCCATTAAATTGTATTCAACCCCCAATTACTCCCCTAGGAGAGTAGTGATACTCAAATATTAACAGTTTCTGCGCATAGAAAAAGACTTATTATTCAGAGGGCAATCAAAATCAACTAAAAACCGCTACTTGTTCCCAAAATGCAGAAAAAGGTAAGAGAAATTGTTTAAAAAGTTTTAATTTGTGATCAACATGGGGAAAATGGGGTAAACAGTGGATGTGGCGGGTCCTAGACCCATTCCAATCGACTCAGGGTCCATAATTCAGACGAGAATGATACCCCATACGCCTAAATCGCCGAAAATCCATTTTTCAAAATGCAGCTGTTTGATAATTGTATAAAAATATCCTGCGTTTCACAGGATACTGAGCCGTTTTATTGGATAGGGGCTGTATTGCTGGTAGAAAGGTTAAAGATACTGCCCAAACGTGTGCTCATTCAACAGCGATTTCGGTTTGTTATTCCTTGAATAATCAAAGGGATTGGTTATTCCTCGGACCAGGAGCATTCACTCCAATGGATTCAGCGTCCATTTTGACCTATGACCTCTTCGGGTGGGCACAAATCGTCTAGTTGGATTCAGCGTCCAAAATTTAGTGGAAAATGATAACCCACACGCCTTAATTGCCAAAAATCTCGAAAATTCATTTTTTAAAAAACAAATTTTGACCCCAACCTCCCTTAAATTTGGTCCGATCGGGGTGAAAAGTTACGAGGATCAACTAAAGCCGGAAACGGGTCCTTGACCAAAATTTCAAATTTTTTTGAAAATTGTTTACTACCAAAATCGGCGGATGGGCATCGGTTCATTCTGATCTAGACACCTTGAAACGCCCAGAAAATTTTTTTGGGCCGAATCGGAGAGATTGACTTTTTGCATATAAACTCAGGTTGATTATTCAAGGAATAACAAACCAAAATCGGGAATTTCAGGTTCAAAACTGGTAATCATGAAACGTCAAGAGTCGAAGTTATTAAGGCAAAAGAAATGTTGGGGGTTACAAAAGTGATTTATCCCAATAAGAATAATAAACAAAAAGTGGGGGGCGGTGGAAACAATGGCGCGACCTTCTCACCCCGCTCCGGTGTAGTGATAGAAATACGGCCGGAGGGATTCGCCACCGGAGGGCGGATTGAGGGGGGGAAAGGGATTGGCAGGGGCGGAACGCACCCCCTCATTCATCAGTTTGAGAGATGGACCCGGTCTCATCAATCAGGGAACAGATCATCAGCAACATCTTCCCCTCCCCTACAGTTCCCGCCTCTTCATCACACGGGCTGACCTCCCCCGTTTTTATTCATCATTTCCACCCCCTCCTCGATGGATGAGGTTTTATTTCTCTTGCGAGGGTTCCTCCAATTTTTTTCTTCCTTTTTTTCCAGAAAATGTCTTCAAGGCAGAAAAATGGCCACGAGGCACCTGAGCCATGAAAGACAAATGACGCTGGTTTACAATCGGCTCAGGTCACAAGCGAGCAATATTCCCAGAGTCACAATTACCTGCGCAATATACCTATATTTATACCTAACTGGTATTTTTGTTGTTGCCCACTCCCCTACCTACTGTTCCAATACGTCCAATGACGCCATAATGGTGGACTTGCCACAGAAATGGGTTATCAAAAACAAGATATCCATACCAATATCAGCCATAAATATCGATATTATTATCATATTGGCCCTAAAACATCAATAAGTCTAAACTAATGCTGAAATTAGTGAAGAAGTATTTTTTTAATACTCCCTTGGAAGCAAAGAGAGGCCTACATTGCTGAATCTATTGACCAAAATTCAAAATTATTTAAAAAAAATGATAATAAAAAAAATATAAAAAAGCTGTCAACACTTTTACAGGGGTTAGTTAGCTCTCCATGTTAAAATGATACCCCACACGCATAGCTACCAATCTCAAAAACACATTCGAAATGGGTTGATAGGTACCCATTTTGACCCATAACCTCTTCTGGGAGGTGCCAATTGTTCCGGGACCCACCTCATTGGATTCAGCGTCCAAAATTTAGTGGAAAATGATACCCCACACGCCTAAATCGCCAAAATCTCCAAAATCAGAAAGCTTTAAGCATCAACCAATGCTGGAAACGGGTCCCTGACCCGAATTTCTGATTTTTAGACATTTTTCTACTACCAAAATCGGCGAGGACGCCGGACGGACATTTGCTTATTTTGATCTAGACACCTTGAAACGTCCAGGAAAACATTTTTGGGCCAAATTAATACTTTTGCATTAAAACATAGGGTGAAAAGGGGTGTTTGGAAAATATGAACCCACTCAATAACCACTAAAAACCTAATCACTTTTGCTTATAATCAAAATATTTAATTAAATGAAGAAGAAAGAAACTTCTGTGACTTTCAATGAAAATGCTGTGACGTCAGTGTTCAGCGTTTTCCTTCCCACCCCTGATGAGACCACCCAATTGAGGTCCACCTTGATTTCTCAGTTCTCACTATCATTGGTTCCAAAAACTCCCACAGCTGCGCTTTAGTCAATATTTCATCTGGAGTGACTTATGTTCATTCTTCGACAATCCTTCTTGTTTACCAAATTCATTATTACAACAATAATAAAACAAAGGGAGGAAACCTTCAGTTGTCTACAGTTGCCCGCTAGAGCGCAGCGCAGAAGGCAAGTAATTGAACTTATTCGCGTTTTTAGTCCCAAATGTGTTCACTTTTTTCACACGAGTTGTGACGTCACCATTCAGCAGGTAGTTTTTTTTTGTAGAAAAATTCATCATCCACACTATTTTTGACGCATCATAAACGTTAAGGAAAACATCATTGCAAAGCAAAAATTGACCAATGTCAGTCCCAGGGGTATGCCCCATCACAGAAGCTACTGATACTGAATGATAGTAATATTAACGAAATTCATATTTCAGTATGAATCAACTGATGAACTGATGAGATTGCTGATCTCGTAAGTAAGATTCATGGGTATACGTCATGGGTAGTTTTCCCAGATACAAATGACAAATTGTCGTTCTAGGCAAAATCAAGCAGGAATCAAGACAATTCCGTACATTTTAGAGAGGAAAAAAAATCTCCTGTTGTCCATTTCATCCGGTTCTTCGAAGAATCTCGTCAACTTGCGAGAGAATTCAACCCCGTTGGTTGCATGCGAAAGGCCAACAACCTGCTGAAACATACCAAGGCTAGGTGGATGAGAGGAAGAAGGTTAATTTTTTCGATCGTAAAACCCAGAGCGAAGGTAATTGTGCCTACTCAGCCTCCTTTGGGTTCTACCGAGAGAAAACGCATCAAGAAAACAAGTTCTGGTTTAAAACGTCAAGACCTCGAGAAATTTCTTTGCGTTTCTTCTTTGTTTTTTTTTTTTCGTTTTTTTCTCCTTCCCATTTTCTTCAGTATAGAAATTCGTACGATATATCCGGAATGAAGAGGGTGGTTTTAGTAAAGATTAATGAATAAAGGCAGTTTGTGATATGACGGCGTACAATTTTATCAGCGGGGAAGGCAAAATTGCATGAAGAAGCAACCTGTGAGGTATTTCGAAGGGAAATTTGGAAAATTCTTGGTAATGGCGTAACATTACTGCTCAAAGTAGGTATGAACAGGATTTTTACGGGATATTCATTGATAAGGCAGTTTAGCGCTGAGGTTTTAATTCCCAATTTCATCGTTGATTATGATTCATTAAGTTTCCATCATCATCGAGTAGAACGAATTTAATTAGAAAAAGGGCGCAATGAGGAAAAAGGCGAAAGAACTAGTTTACGAGGAGGAAAGAGGGTGTGGGAGGGAGCGAGAGAGAACCGAAGTGCACAGCCGAGAGAGACGGGACGAGCAGATATGTGGTGGGTGGTTTTGGGGTGGAACGAGATGCGGCGGGTGGACGGCGGGAGGGGGAAGGGAGACTGAAAATAAATGGCCCACCGTTGCCGCATTGTTCTGCTCCAGCGGGGAACGGGGGGGCGGTGAGAGCGGCAACGTCGCGTTTATGTCATCCCCCCGCCGGCCCTCGAAAGCCCCCGCCCGCTGTACGGACCACCCTCCCGCGACCTTTCCCTCCCCCTCAGTGACGGGTCAGATGAGTACACGGCTTCACCTGTTGTTCACAAGAGGCGGAGGGATCTTGCGGGGGCTTGCGGCTACGCGGTCTCGAGAGGTTACGACCGCGTTGATAAGAGAGGGGCGGGGGAAGGGGGCTTACGTCCGTGAAGTGGCAACTTCACGGCGGCGGGGAGGGGTTCACAGCGGGGAGCTCCTGGATTTGATGGGGACCGGTAGGACATACGCGGTCTACCGTCATAAAACCGGACTAGTCTAATTTGTTTTCCGACTAATCGTATCTCAACGTCATCGAATACCATTTTTCACGTGTTATACTCACATTCTATACTATACTGATACAACATGATATGCCCTCGATCAATGCAGTGCAATTACGTCAAAAAATACTCTTACGCCAGTCGTACTCAACCAAGTTTTCTAGAAAAACAACGTAAAAATGCAACAAAATCAACAAAAAACATCTGAAACTGGCAAATTGAGCTGATTACAACCACAGAAGGCATTTGAGGGCCTCGTCCTGGCTTATACCGACGTAACAGCAGAAAATTAATCGAAAATTGGGCAGATTATCTTGACACAGGCCCTCATTTTGGTGAACAGACGAACATTCTACTTAAGCCACCAATCATGTTTCGGATATTTGTAGTTTTAGGACTTCATTGAGGTCAAATTATTGAATTTGATCAATGACGTTTTTACTCCGAATAAAATGTAGCACAGTGGGAAAGGATTTGGGATAGTTTGGCCCATTATGTATCAATTTGATAAGCCACAAAAATCCAAGGGTCCAATACATACCGGTTTCTTTCAGATAGATTTGGTGGTGAACGAATAACGAATAAAAATCGCGCCGACTGAGCCATGATTAGTGAATATATATCACTGTACTCATGGATGAATTCTTCACGTAGTTCTCTTTTCAATTTTCGTAAGGATATGATGGTGGGAAAGAATAATAAAAACCCACAAGTTTTCAAAAACCCATTCAGTGGGTGGGTAGGGCTCATTGTCGTGGTCACCTTTGAAAGAAAACTCGCACTAAAATCCTTTTAAAGACTGGCTGTTATCACAGATTTGATAGGAAAAGGACAGCAACTCAGCTGCTGTTCGTGCATTGGCCAGGCACGAATGTGTTGGAGATATTTGAGGCAATCTTGGGTTTGTTCCGAAAATTGTGATGCGGTCACTTGTTTCCTACAGGGAACAGATCTAACTATAGAAGATGCAATAGAAGAACAGGATCAAAACGAGTAGGAACAGGCAAAAGTAGAAGGTTACTCTGCACAACCTGCGCTACCCTTAAGATATTGTGGAAGAAGAAGAAACAGTGATTCTGGCTGATATGGAAGGACAATGATGCTGCTGGAGGACATCATGATGACGAGGAGCACGAACAGTGAAGAGTATGTAGAGGAATTAACGTGGAAGAAGGACTCCATGAGACTGTTCAAGATGATGAGGGTGCATAGGAGGACTCAGAATTAGATAGAAAATAGAAGAAAGTGGAAGAAGAACATGAAAAAGAAGGACAAAGCTGAGGAGGGCAATCACATCCAAGAGATTTTTTGAGGTAAAGGTTTGCGTTGTTCTGAAGATTGAAGATGGAAAACTGACAATAATGTCTCTCAAAGCCTAGAACCATATGAAGAATGTTTTCACACTCAATAATGATGTGATATTTATTGTAACTCAATGCCTCTAGTTTTGGAAATGAGCATGACCACAGACTCCTACTCGTAAATAAGCGTTTTATAGAATTTATTCATTTTCAAGAAGATAAGAATAATATGTGTTTCAGATTGATTGAGGGTGTCAAAGATCTTTTGATTGGAAGTCAAATATAATAAAATATACTAAAAAAGTATCTCCCTCATCAGTAAATAGTAATATAAAGAAATTTCATACTACATCAACATGTCAATATCATGCTGCTGCTTCAAACCCAAATTGATGTTTTCAAAAAAAGTGGAATTTTGAATGACGAATTCAGCAAATTATAATAAAAATGGTGCCAATTATTACATGAATTCCATGAAATTGGTTCATTTTCATAGTCAATTGGTTTACGAATGTGTCCGCGGACTTTGCCGCATTTAATTTGATTCTCCATTTCATTATCCATTTGGAAATTGATTTGTTTTAATTTGGATTTCTTTGTTGCTGTTGCCAACTCCCAGGACAGCAGTGACGTCAGCAAATGTAGCTGTGGTGGTAAATTCAACTTCTGTTTGGTCACTTTTGTTCAGAAGGTATAGAAGAGGGCCTAATACACTTCCTTGGGGTACACCAGCGTGCGTATTCCTTGGTTGGAGTAGGAATTCCATGTTCTATGCACTTGGTTTCTTCCATTTTGGGATCAGCTTGCGCGGAAAAAGGGGAAAAAGTGATACCCCATTTCATCAATTATGGAGTAAATATAGCATTTTTACAAAAATTAGTAATGGAATTACCTCCAAGAAAATTTCTAAATAGTACCTAAAGATTAGGAAAAAAAGGCTCCAGATGGTCTTTGAAACTTTTCAGCCCGATCGGTCCAACTTTGGGTGGGGTAGGGGTCAAAATGTGTATTTTGAAAAATGGATTTTCGAGATTTTTGGCGATCTAGGCGTGTGAGGTATCATTTCCAACTAAATTTAAACGCTGAAACGATTGGAATGAGTCCGGGACACTCAAAAGTCGGTGTTTTCCCCATTTTCTCCATGCCACTGGTCCAGGGAAAGAAGTTTTTTATTTCGACATTAAATTGTTGAAAAAACGCTACAAATTCTTTCATAGGGGTTGGTTATTTCTCGGACCAGGCGCATTTCATCAACATGGGGAAAATGGAGGAAACAATGGGTGTGGCGGGTCCCAGACCCATTCCAATTGATTCAGGGTCCAAAATATAGTGGAAAATGATACCACACTCGCCTAGTTCGTCCAAAAAATCGAAAATCCATTTTTCGAAAAACACATTTTGACCCCTACACCGCCCAACTAGAGCCCGGACTCCTGACCCAAATTTCTGATTTTTTAAAAAATTGTCTACTACCAAAGTCGCGTGGACGGAAAACATATAGGTTGATTATTCAAGGAATAACCAATAAAACGGTATATTTTCATTATATTTCAGTAATTTAATTTCCTATGAAAGCTTTGAATTCGGTTTGGAAAACTCCCTCTTTCTTTTTAGTTGTAAATGTTTCATAGATTGAAAAATTCTCAATTCCACATGGAAAAGCTATATTAGTATCTAAAGCTTGGAACCAGAATGTTATGAATCCGTCCATCGACTTTCCGACTTCGGGTTATTCTTATGACACGATCGATGCCGTTGGAGACTCCCAAGCTCTCGACGTGAAATTACCGATCGATTTCCGATGTTATATTTATACTTCGTGTAATTTTCATCGCCTACCCCTCATCATCTTCCTCAGAAGGGTTATTATACGTTCAAATGTGTCTCAGGGGGAGGATTTGTCTCGACGTTGTCTGAGAACGACAAGTGTCGTCAAATGGCCCGAATGATGTACATTTGTTTCGAAATTTGGCAATATAAACATTACTTAACATCACGAGATATTAACGTGGGAAGGAAAAACGATGTAAATTAATTCACAGGGGTTGGTTATTCCTCGCAGGAGCATGGAGACTCATTCTAATCGATTCAGCGTCCAAAATTTAGTGGAAAATGTTACCTCAATCGCCTAGATACCAGAAATCTCGAAAATCCACTTTTGAAAAAGGTAGATAGATACCCATTTTGACCCATAACCTCTCCCAGTGGGCGCCAATCGTTCCTATTGGATTCAGTGTCAAAATTAAGTAAAAAATGATACCCCACACGCCTAGATCGCCGAAAATCCATTTTAAAATACACATTATGACCCTTACCCCTAAAAAATTGGGCCGATTGGGCTGAAATGTTTCTAGGACCCACTAGAGCCAAGAATGGGTCTCTGACCAAAATTTCAGATTTTTAGGAATTTTTTTACGGCGGACGGACATTTGCTAATTTTGATCTAGACACCCTGAAACGCCCATTTTGGGCCAAACATGAACATTTTGCTATAGTGAACATACTCCAAGTAGAAGTTCTCACTCATGACTACACAAAAAATATCAAGAAAAGTTTATTTTCAGCTCAAAAAAAGGAATTTAAAAAAAGTTAGAGTTGGTAATGAGCAATTTCACGTTTGACGAGGAAGGAAAATGGCTTACGGCGGTTGGATTGAGTTCAATCAAAAGGGACAATTGCCATTTCCCTGTTTGAAAACTCCGACCCAATGAACCCTTTCACATTTGACTCGTACAACGAGGTCAAAGGGTAATAAGGTTACTTGGGGCCTCCCTATTGACTTGCGAGTCCGCCGAACGGATACTCACGTTCATTGAGGTTAAAAATTCGATAGGTTTGATCGAGGTATTGTATTTGAGACCAAATTTGATTGGAGATCGATGTTAGGATAAAAATACTGCGAGACATTTGATTATGGTTCAACGATCTGTGAGTTTTCTGGAGTATGTGACCACATTGATCAACTATACCGACATTTTTATCCCAGAAAATGCGCACGTTTTCAACATTCTTCCAAACGTGTCCACTTCTGTTGTGCGTCAATCGATTTGAGATAACCTGGATCGATTGAACAGGGACAGAAAAACGTCTGTTTTGCAGCTATTTTCAGAATAAAAAACGTAAAAATCGATTCAGCGTCTAAAATTGAGTGAAAAATGACACCACACACGACTTGGTTTGCAAAAATAACGAAAAAAACCTTTTCAAATTCCCCTTTACACCCGTGCTTCGTCGCCGTTAAGGGGTTGATCGGGCTGAAAATAAGCAGGAAGCACGAGGGAGGTTATAACCTGTAACTAGGGAGGTTATAGAGGGGGAAGAACGAGGGAGGTTATAACCTGTAACTAGGGAGGGGTTGTTTAGAGTTTCTAAACGCACATAAACTAAAACAGGAGTACAAATACAAAACTTTGATGATTTTTTAAAAGTGGTTTTCACACTCTCCTGCTCAGCTACCATTAATCAGGGGGAAAATGAGCAGAAAGTAAGGAGTATTACAGCCCAATCGAAAATTGCGAGCCAAATTACATTCTTTTTGAAGCATTTTAAAGGCTACATTTGGTCTCGACGGCCATTATAGATTTGGAGGACAGAAAAACAACATGTTTTGGCCGATACACGAGTGTATTAGGCATAAAAATATGATCAATGAACTAAAAAGTTCAATCACTATAGAGCGGAGACTGATTAAGAACATTCAATAATTGAACAAAGTGCATTAAATTTGAACACTCATAAATATTGTATTGAAAATTGTAATTATAAAACTAATTAAATGATTTTGATCACGCTGATTACGACCCTAGGCCTAGGCCTGCCAAATTCAGTTTTTACTCAAATAACCTGGATCGATTCAACAGGTACGGAAAATTGTCTGTTTTGTTGCAATTTTCAGAATAAAAGACGTAAAAATCTATTCAGCGTCCGAAATTTATCGGAAAATGACCCCACACACGCCTTGGTTTCCAAAAATGACAAAAAAGTAACTAGGGAGGTTATAGTCTTGTTTAGAGTTCCTCAAAGTGAAACAGGAGCGCAAAAACCAAACGTTGACGATTTTTTAAGCGGGTTTTACTCTCTCCTGTTAATTGGACAGTAAATGAGCAGAAAGTACTGAGTATTAGAGCCCAATCGGAAACCATTTCATACTTATCGAAGCATTTCAAAGACTAATTTTGGCTCTGACGGCCATTTTGGATCTGGAATCCACGCCCGTGAGAAATGGACATTGGGGGTGAAAAACAACGTGTTTTAGCCACAACAATGGCTGCAAATCCTAAAAACGCTGCAAATTCGTTCACAGGGGTAGGTTATTCCTCGGACCAGGAACATAAAGACTCATTCCAATCGATTCAGCGACCAAAAATTAGTGGAAAATGATACCCCACACGCCTAGATAACATAAATCTCGAAAACTTATGTTCGAAATTGGTACATAGATCCCCATTTTGACCCAAAATCTCTTCCAATTGGCTCCAATCGTTCCGGAACCCCTCTCATTGGATTCAGCGTCCAAAATTTAGTCGAAAATGATACCCCACACGCCGAAAATCTCGAAAATTTATCCACTACACATTTCAACCCCTATTATTCAAGGAATAACCAACCAAAAAACCGGTTATTTTTTACCTATGAATACCACATGATTGAATTTTAATTGAATTTAGAGGAGCAGTTTAGGGGTGGCATTTAGTTGTTATTGGAAAAGGCCAAAAAGTAAATGATTTTCTGAGAAAATTACTTATTTGTAATCAAATTGTACTTGGAAAAGCTCAAAATTTGCAATAATCCCTTCATATTTAACCGGTGAACAACAGCATCTGCACAGTTTCTACTTTCTCGGGCGTTTTCGCAATCGGCCAGACGTCTGCGAATATGAATATTTTCCTCTTTTTACGTCGAAATATCCACCCCCGACTATCACATTTTCCTCGCGACTATCGACGGTTTCGAGGCCCTCATAAGGCGAGAGGAGGCAAAAGCGGGAGCTCAGAGCTCGTTGCCATGGCAACCCAAGGGCTTCTGGATTATAAAACCCCCGTCGGTTCACGGTACAGTTACATTTCAAGGGTCTTCCTTTTTTTTTTTTTTTTTTTTTTTTTTTTTTTTTACGTCGACCTCGTGGCAAAATAATAAAAAAAAAAAACCTTTTCTTTTTTACAAAAGAGAAAAAAACATGGAAAAAAAAAAAAAAAAAAAAAAAAAAAAAATCTCGAGTTTTTTTTTTTTTTTTTTTTAAATGGGTGAAAGGAAATAATGAGCACTCGATGACGCGTTGGCGCAGGTTGCTCTCTCTCGATATTCGCTGTTTTCAACTCTATCTCGACATTTTGGCCTCGTTTCATTATCAGTGTCGCTTCGTCGCCAAGCAGAAAAGTAAGTGGATTGAAGGAGGAGAAGAAGGGAGGTTCACTGAAAGAAGAAATGTCAGAAAAGGGAAAAACTTTTGCTTCGATGAAAATCTTCACTTTGCGGTAAGTAAACCGACTTTTTGACTTAATTGATGATAATTTCTTGATCAGAAAAACACAAAAATCTGCAAATTCTTACACACGGGTTGGTTATTCCTCGAATGGGGGAAACAGTGGGTGTGGCGGGTCCCAGACCCATTCCAATCGATTCAGGGTCCAAAATTTAGTGGAATATGATACCCCACACGCCTAGGCACCAGAAATCCTGACACATACAAAATGGGTGGATACATACCCATTTTAACCCATAACTTCTTCCGGTGGGTTCCAATCGTTCTGGGACACACATCATTGAATTCAGCGTCCAAAATTTAGTGGAAAATGATACCCCACACGCCTAGGTAGCAGAAATCCCGAAAACACATAATCAAATTGGGTAATAAATACCCAATTTGACCCATAACTTCTTCCAGTGGGTGCCAATTGTTCTGGGACCCATTTTATTGGATTCAGCGTCCAAAATTTAGTGGAAAATGACACCCCACTCGCCTAATTCACCCAAAATCTCGAAAATCCATTTTTCAAAAAACCCCTACCCCCTCCAAATTTGGTCCGATCGGGCTGAAAAGTTTCGAGGACCCATCTCGGCTGGGAACAGACCCCTGACCAAAATTTCAGATTTTTAGAAAATTTTCTACTACCAAAAACGGCGTGGACAATGGACGGCGTACGGCGGACGGACATTGACCTTTTTTGATCAGGACATCATGAAACGTCCAGAAAAAAATTTTGAGCCGAATCGGAGAGGTTGACCATTATCATGAAAACATAGGTTGATTATTCAAGGAATAACCAACCAAAAGTGCACAATTTTGGCTCCTCTGATACCACCTGAGCATATTAGGAGCCTTTGGCAGTACAATTGGCTCTGTAAATCGGCTTCTGGCATGAAACAACAAACCTGTTCCAACTTTTCAGCCAAATCAGTCGCAAGAAACACGTTATGTCGGGGGGACTAATCAGTCATCATACAACGAGAGTATAAACGACGGAAGTTAATTTTCCTGGGGCTGACCAAATGTAGTCCCATAAATTATCGTCACTCAATGTTCAAGACGGATTGAATTTCAAAACTTTCAATATTTTTCAAGCATTTTCCGGTTTTTGATAAATTAAAAAAAATGCTCTCAACTAATCTAGTGTAAATAGAAATCAATCACAAATTTATGTTTCGGTAACTGCCGACAGTTGCAAAAATGTCAGCTCGTATGGTAGAAGTCGCCATTTTTCTCAAAAAACTAGTAAAAAGTTGTTTTGGGGGAGGTTATAGTCTATTGGAGCTGCTTGAAGTGAAAATAAGAGCGCAAAAACGTAACGTTGACCTTTTTTTGAGCGGATTTTCGTGTCTCATGCAAAATTTTGTTGAATTTTAGGCCTTGTGAAGCAATTTAAACGACGTAGTCCGTCACCGAGCACTTTGAATCCTCCGTAAAAATTCTGCAGATAATTTTAAATGGTTTCAACGAGGATCTTACTCGAGCGGTAATGCCTATCTGTGAGTCCCACGGAGTATTAACGTCACTTTCAAAAATTATATCGACATTTCACCCCAGGAAAAAGGGGTAAATTTTAAAATTTCCCAATAAATGCACGCTTCTGGTGTACGTCAATCGATTTGAGACCCATCTGAACCGATTGAACGACCAAAATGTATCGAAAATCGAATTTATCGGCATCCTACCCACCCAAGTTTCCAAAAATGTCGAAAAACACAAAATACCGATTTGTATTCATGCTTCATTACCGGTCGATTGGGTTGAAAATGAGCAGGAAGTAACTTAGGAGGTTATAGTCTTGTTTAGAGCTCCTCAAAGTCAAATAGGAGCGCAAATACAAAACGTTGATGATTTTTTGAGCGTTTTTTGTCTCTCACGTGAAATTTGGCTGGATTTTCGGTGGATTTCCTTTGCACTTAATCGATTCCTAAGTTCGATACGCGACTTATTATTGACATTGACGACGTGAATCCTTTTAAAAGAGCGGGTTGAAAGAAAGTTCTCGTTCAGGGGAGGAATTCATAGTGGCGGCACTGGGCGGGAAAAAGCCACAGGTTGCCTTCAAAGAATCCCCCGCGCAGAATCAACCCCCGGCTCGTCAACGGTGTGAACCGACAGGACCGATCAGGAAAACTCGGACAGAAAGGGGTGGTTTTTGTTAGCGGCCTAATTGGGAAATTCGGTAGGAAAATGCGAAAAGTATGGCGGCTAATTTATTCAATTTTTTCCAAGAAAAAAGTGCTTTAACGTGGTTAAAATTTCGCAAAATTTTACAATATTTGTTGTGTATGGACTTTTATAATGACATTTGAACAACCCCTATGTTCGGGGTTCTGTAATTATGTCCGTAAAATGATCGGATTGTAATTTTTTTTTTCGATTGTGGTTAAATATTTTGTATTCAAATTGTGAAAATTGACTATGGAGAAGGGGTGTTTTCAAAATGAAAATGATGTACCTGTTGTACACTGGGAAGGGGGGGTGTGCGAAAAACTCCTGATGAAACGCCCTCCTAGACGGCATCGGAGGGTGTACGAGTTTCCAAATGGACGCCTCGTCTACCATGGGACTGGATGTGCTGCCATGGTCTCCACGTGACGGTTAACTGCCGGCACGACGGTTAACGGCGACTCCCCACCCCCTTCTCCGCCGTTGACGTCCCAAACGAGGCGAACACCCCGCGGCGGAGGGGGAAGGGGGAAAAGGGAGCCGCCAACGCGCATGGGCTCCTCGAGGGGCGGCGAAAACCCCGCGAGGCGAAAACCCGGGGGTCTCCGGAGTCGGGGACCACGTGGTTCACCGCCACCCCCGTCCCCTTTGTCCCCCCCACGGTGTCAATCGATCCTCTTCCTTCCCAACTATGTCAATAGGATTCACCTGTCGAATCCGTCGCCCACTCCGACCCGCATTCCTCGCATGACAATTATATACCCCAACATCGTGTCCTCAATTAGAGGACCATAGAGTGTTATTTTAACCACTGGTCAGGCGTGACAAGCCACAGCCTTTCCGTGATTCAAGCTTCCCCCGAATTCCTTTTAATTAATACAACCCCCTCTCGCAGTCGCCCTCTTTCATACGAGCACTCATCCAAACAGAAATGATTTTTATACTATCTTTTCTCAATTTGATCAAAATGAATAAGTCAACATACCCTACTCTAGGGTAATTATTGTTTTGAATTCCCACTTTTTATTTATATATAAAACAATGGCCCCCAAAGAGGAACAGAATCAAACATAGGCCAAAATGTACGTAAGAAGAACACGAAAAGTGAACAATTCAACAACAGAATCCCAGAGGGGTACCTTGTGTTTCAAATCAGCCTGTTGAGCGTCAATTTTATAATAGCCGTGTAGCAAACGACCATAGTGGGACTACGGAGCTAGGGCCGGCGTCATCGGGTGCTACACGGGTCTCCGCAACATCGGCGCCATCGTGCACCAGATTTGTCTATGCAACGTCGGCGCTGACGTAATTAGTCTCCCAACAAGAAAATTCGCAGATACTTGCCGGCGTCGAACAACGGGGATGATGAAAATACCCATGGGGCGTCTCATTAGGGCTCAAAGCAGTACTTGTCGGCGCCATCGTGCACCAACTTTGTCTCTGCAACGTCGGTGCTGACGTAATTAATCTCCCAACAAGATAATATGCAGATCCTTACCGGCGCCAATCAACGGGGATGATGAAAATACCAATGCGGCGCCTTATTGGGCTAAATGGCAGCTTTTGTCGGCGCCATCGTGCACCAAATTTGTCTTTGCAACGTCAGCGCTGACGTAATTAGTCTCCCAACAAGAAAATTTGCTGCCATGTCGACGTTAACTAGCGGAATTGTCAAAACTTCCATTGTTTCAAGACTATCACGTGATTTTCTCAACTGAAATTTTACTAACATTTTGTGTGACTTTCTGTTTTAATGGAAAAACACATTTTTCAAAACTGTAAACATTTTTTATTTACATAAAAAAAAAAAAGTGAAATTGAAGATCGAAGGCCAAGTTTGTTAACCATTCTATTCGGACATTTCAACTTAATACAGCAATTGTACTGTTCCTATCAGCGCTATTTAGTATTGAATTTAATTATTCGATTGGTGTTTTAGTAAGTTGCTGTCAAAATCGCTAGAATTTTTTTTTCTTTCAAATTAAGTGCAGTAGGTTGAATGATAAGTTTCTAGAAAATATAATAACGGCTTATCATCAAATGACAGTAGAATTGACCAAAAAAGATGTCACATTGAGTGGCAACTTGTATAAAGAAGAGTTTTATTTCAAAATTGATGGTGAAAAGAAACATTTAGAAGTACCAAGAAATTCGAGGTGTATTTAGTAAAGCTCGTGTTCATTTCAGTTGGATTTGACCGGTTTGTAGAAATTGAAAAGTTCTCAGCGCGTATTCCCATCGTGAGCAGATGTCCAGTTAGGAACCTTCCAACGGATAGTGTTACTATTATCTGTCCCTGAGTTATCGCTCGAGTGATTTATCGGCCGTAATAACTGTACGTGATTTGTAGGTGGAGGGGTGAGTCGGAAACACCCATTGTCATTCTCTGTACACCCGTTTACCGCTCGAGTGCTCCGGTTGTCCTCGGATAAATTCGTACAGTCGCTGTTATGAATGGCGAGTAAAGATCGTAAACAGAGGCTCAACAAGAACGAATATAATAATAACTTTACGTCGGTGGGGTTCAACGGCTCCAGTCTATGAGAAAATAAATAGTTTCGAGGATAAAAACAATCCTTCGCTCATTACGGAAGGAAATAAAGTCAATTTCGGAAACGAATTTGTAAAATGCTAAATTTGACGGCAGAAAATAACCTAAATTCCGTTACCTTTTCATAATTTTTGTAGCATAAATTGTTTCGAAAATCAAGGAATATTCATAGACATTTGATTTCAAGGTACATCGTACCAAAATGATTGAAACATTTGGGGGAAATCTGGACGAAAAACGCTGCAAATTCATTAGCAGGGGTTGGTTATACCTCGGACCAGAGGCATGGAAACTCAGTTCAATCGATTCAGCGTCCAAAAATGTGTGAAAAATGATCACCCCAAACGCTTAAATCGTCAACAAATTTCAAATATGGGGAAAATGGGGAAAACAGTGGTTGGTTATACCTCGGACCAGAGGCATGAAAACTCAATTCAATCAATTCGGCGTCCAAAATTAAGTGGAAAATGATACCCCAAACGCTTAAATCGTCAAAAAATTTCAAATATGGGGAAAATGGGGAAAACAGTGGTTGGAGTCCGTAAAGACGGACGTTTTTCTCGTTTAGGAGTCCAATTCGGGCAACCAGTCTTTTCGCATGAATAGGAATATCCCGGTTCAGGTAGCCGTCCATGCACGAGTGGCCATCGATGGTGGCCCAGTAAGTCCAACTGTATGACGAGCATATAATCCTTTCATAATCTTCGCATGCTGCCTTCGTCGCAAAACTGCTGAGGATCATACTTTTCTTTAGACCCAGTCTGGCTTTCCATAGGGAGGCATAACTCAGACTGGTCACTAATTTTCAGAATTGGGCGGCCCAAAAATAGCGATAGCACCACCAAAATTCGACATGAGAGGAGCTGATTTAAGCATATGGGGGTGCCTATTTCCCTCCAGACGCAGCAAAGCCTCCCACCAGCCTAGTGCTCCCTCCAGATGCAGCAAAGCCTCCCACCAACCTAGTGCTCCCTCCAGAAGCAGCAAAGCCTCCCACCAACCTAGTGCTCCCTCCAGACGCAGCAAAGCCTCCCACCAACCTAGTGCTCCCTCCAGACGCAGCAAAGCCTTCCACCAGCCTAGTGTTCCCTCCAGATGCAGCAAAGCCTCCCACCAACCTAGTGCTCCCTCCAGATGCAGCAAAGCCTCCCACCAACCTTATTGCTCCCTCCAGGCGCAGCAAGCCTCCCACCAACCTAGAGGCAATGCTCCTCAAGACGCAGCAAAGCTCCCACAAAACCAGGCTGGGTCACCGCAACCACGCAAAGCCTCCACAACCTTAGTGTCCCTCCGACGCAGCAAAGCTCCACCAACCTAGGCTCCCTCCAGAGCAGCAAAGCTCCCACAACCTAGGCTCCCTCGCCGCAGCAAGCCTCCACCAACATAGTACTCCCTCCAGACGCCACAAAGGCTCCCACACCCCAACCTAATGCTCCCTCCAGACGCGCAAGCCCCATTAACTAGTGCGTGCTCCTCAGAAGCGCAAAGCATTGACAGCATGTGCTCCCCGATGCAGCAAAGCCTCCCACCAACCTTGTGCTCCCTCCAGACGCAGCAACGCCTCCCACCAACCTAGTGCTCTCTACAGGAATGAAAATGTCCTGACGATGGGTTTCATTGTAGCCCCAAAACGTCAACCAAATAAACGTGTCATGTGTCGCAAATTATTGACCATCTTCGCTAAACTTGAATAAAGTTAGATAAATAAAAGTGTTTAAATTGAAGAAAATTTTATTTTTAGGCCGTGCATTGCCAAAATGATATCATTTCAGGCAGAATACTATTGTTACAAGGATATGGGAATACATCGAGTTATTTCCGGGAATATCTAGGCGCCTTGAATATCGTTTTCAGGGCCTGGAAATCCACCAGTAAGTAATCTCCAGTCTAACTCGAGTAGGTTGAACGAGGAAAAAACTTTTTTTCAGACTGAATTTTCAAAAATGAAGGCCTCCACCGACGGAATGAAAAGTTGCTGATCCTTCGGGGCGGAAACGGATTTCAGTACGGCTCGAGATTTAATTTCATTCGAAGCATTAGCGCGAATTTTCAGCGAGAGTTTCAAAAGTGTTTCCGTAAAGCTCAAAATGAGTTGGAGCGCTCGCATTTTCGTTGTATGGAAAGCAAAAAGGCCGAAGAGAAAAGCGGTGGAATCGACGGACTCATAAAGTTTCTACGCGGCACGTAACTAGATTTATGGACTCGGAGCACGGAAACGCGAAAGGTGCACGAGGTTTCGTTTCGTTCTGTACAAACTCGAGGTTCAACTGAACTTGGGAAGAGCGGAAGACAACTTGGTGATGGATGAGACAACCACTTTTGAGACAAATCCAACGACCAACTCAACGGCGAATTCGTTGAGGGAGGCGGCAAATTTTCGAGGGTTTTGAGCGAATGACAGCGGATTTCGACCTGTTCAGGACCCGGTCGAGCTGTCAACTAGTCGGAGAGGATATTCGACCCGCCGTAATGAAGGGTTCTAACTGACCCAGAAATTAACGAACAGGCAATGTCTATTTATACACTCGAATTCACTGCATTAATTGTCCGTGAAAACAACCGTCTCAAACCGAATAGCGTCTTCCAGTAGTCTACACTGCTAAATTATTCCTTGGAGCAAGATTATGTGAAACTTGTGAAACTCTTATGTGAAACTCTGTGAGTTTTGAGCATCCCGAACTCATTCCAAACGACTCAGCGTTGAAAATTTGGCCAAAACAGATGCCTAGTACCCAAAAGTGCCGAAAATCGAGTTTCAAAAAACACATTTTGATTGGTTATTCCTTGAATAATCAACCTATGTCTTCATGCAAAAAGTCAATCGCTCCGATTCGGCCCAAAAAAATTTTTCTGGGCGTTTCAAAGTGTTTAGATCAAAATGAGCAAAAATGTGTGGCCGCTGTCCACGCCGATTTTGGTAGTAGAACAATTTCGAAAAATCTGAAATTTTGGTCAGGGGTTCATTTTTGGCTTTAGTTGATCCTCGAATCAAACATTTTCAGCCCGATCGGACGGGCTAGGGGTCAAAATGTGTTTTTGAAAAATGGATTTTCGAAATTTTTGGCGATCTAGGTGTGTGGGGTATCATATTCCACTAAATTTTGGACCCTGAATCGATTGGAATGGATCCGGGACCCGCCACACCTACTGTTTCCCCCATTTTAAAGAAACTACTCTTCATGCACCTGATCCAAGGGATAACCAACCCCTGTGAGAGAATTCGTAGCGTCTTTATCCATAACCTCCCCAATATTTAGTCGATCGGGCTGAAAATTTCGAGGAGGAAAGAGATCTATGATAACAATTTTAGCATTTTAGAAAATTTTCTACAACCAAAAACGGCATGGACGGCGTACGGAAGGTCATTTTGGTTTTTGGTTGGTTATTCCATGGATAATCAACCTATGTAATCATGTCAGAGATGAACCACTTCGATTGACCCCAATTTGAGGACGTCACAAAACTCAAATGTGCCGTCCGCCGTATTTTGTAGCAGAAAATGTTCTGAAGATCTAAATTTCGGTCGGGGACCTCTTTCCTGTTTTAGTTGGGCCTTCGAAACTTTTCACGCCGATTGGACCAAATGTGGTTAGGGTGTGGGTGAAAAATGTGTTTTTAAAGAAGATTGTACGCTGAATTGATTGGGATGAGTTCGGGACAATCATCACTAAACTATTTTCTCTACAATTTTGATTTAGACATCATAACACACTGACAATTTAGGGCCAATCGGAGAGGTTGACTTCAGCTGATAATTTAGTTTGTGACAACGAGAAAGAATATCAGCAGAATAGTATTTCAGATGGTTTTCACTTATGAAGAACAGGGGTTGGTTATTCCTCGGACCAGGAGCATGAAGAAAATGAGGGAAGAACAGTGGGGGTGGAGTGCCCTGGACTCATTCCAGTCGATTCAGCGTCCAAAATTTAGTAGAAAACAATACTCCACACGTCTAAATCCTCAAAAATAAGTTTTTCATAGAACGAATTATTACCTCAATGTCCCCCGAATATGGTCCGATCGGGCTGAGGATTTTTTAAAGGACCAACTAGAGCTGGAAACGGGTCTCTGACCAAAATTCTGATTTTCATAAAATCTTCCACAACCAAAAACAACGTGGACGGCGGAGGGACATCTGCTTACTTTGGATCTAGACACCTTAAAAAGCCCAGGAAAAATGTTTGGGGGAAATCGGAGAGGCTACTTTTAGAAAACATGTCCACAAAATTTACATATTATCATCTCCAAAATAATTACATGTTTTACAAATCATCCATGTCCCATTCTTACTGCCTCAAGGGGATGAATTTGTGAATAAAACCTCACCAACCAACACGAAGCAAGTCGCCCCTCAAAGAGGATTGCCGCTTTGACGGATGAAAACCACCCCTGATTCACCCCTTGAGCCATCTTTTTGGTCGCACAAGTTGTACCCAGCGCCTCTTATACTCAAAAAAGTGACTCAAAAATGTTAAAAAAAATAGAAATTGAAAACTAGGATTCTATTCTGCGGGAATATTTACAATATTATCGAGATATCGAGCGGCCCACTTAGTTTGTGACAACCGCTTTCTCTTCAAAAAATCGCTAAAAATTTCACACAAAAAACTCTACACTGCGACACCATTCACATTTTGAAAATAGTTACCCAACACATTTTCTAGGTCGTAATTGGCGTTAGATGAGAAAATCCGTAGTAACGCCTGCTCGGGTTTGAAAATATCGAAATTGTCAAAAATTGTATCGAACGATCTCCCTACTTCTTTCAATACTCCAACGGGAAATCCTACACCCGTTACATGGGTCCCCCCCTTTTTTGCACCGCTTGTTTCTGAGTCAGTCAACCGTTAAATAAAGACTTCCTCTCTACCACGTCTATATCCATTAGGCTCTCCTGTCTTTTCCTTTTTTCGGGTCGACAAATGACTTTTTTCTCGTTTCACCTTTGCAAAAAAGAAAGTTTTTTTTTCTTTCTTTTTTGCACTGACCAAGAGTCTCCGAGGTCGAAGGAATCGAATTTCGCAATCAAGTCGGTAAATCACGTCAATCCGGCGAGTATAGTCAGTTAAGTTAAAATTTGTACAGGGTTGCTTGAAAATTTCGCGCCTCCATTGAATTCCATCGGTATTTTTACCCATGTAATGGATTTTTGTTGCAAATAATCGTTCGGGGAATTAAAGAGGAAAATCCCAGAAGAGGTTACGAACAGGCTTTTGCTTATTGGACTGATTTGGTGACTCAATAATGATTGAATGCAGGACAAATTCAAGGAAGAAAATAGGGAGCAATGATGCGAAGGGGTATAAGTAAACATGATACAAATGAAAGTGCATCATTGAGGTCTCTAATTGGAGAATACATAAAAGAGGAATGGCACGATGATTTTTTTGAAATTCGGTCATTTATATCTACGCCGATACCGTTGGCGGCGATTGATTCAATACCCATAAAAATCAATTTAGCAACAATCTACAATATTTGAAAACAACGAGTCTCCAAATTCTTTCACAAGGGTTGGTATTCCTTGGATCAGGAATATGGGGAAAATGGGGAAAACAGTCGGGACTCATCCCAATCAATTCAGCGTTCATCATTTAGTGGAAAATGATACCCCACACGCCTATGTACCCAGAAATACGGAAAACTCACTTTCAAAATAAGTTAGTAGGTACCCCGATTTGACCCGTACCTACTTCCAGTAGGCACCTAATCGGTCCAGAAACCATCTCAATGGATTCAGCGCCTAAAATTTAGTGGAAAATGATACCCCACACTCCTAGATTGCCAAAATGTCGAAAATCCATTTTTTGAAAACACATTTTGACTCCCTCCCCCCATTCAACTACCAAAATCGACGTGAACAGCGGGCAGACATGGTGCCTTTTGGTTGGTTATTTTGTTCTACACATCATGAAACGTCTACAAACACTTTTGGGGCAAAATTTAGTGGGGAAACAGTGGATGTGGCGGGTCCCGGACCCATTCCAATCGATTCAGGGTCCAAAATTTAGTGGAAAATGATACCCCACTCGCCTAGATCGCCCAAAATCTCGAAAATTCAAAAAACACATTTTGACCCCTACCCCGCCCAAATTTGGTCCGATCGGGCTGAAAAGTTTGGAGGACCGTCCTAGGCCGGTATCGGACCCCTGACCCAAATATCAGATTTTTAGAAAATTTTCTACTACCAAAAACGGCGTACACCATGGCAGGCAGCTGACTAGTATTTTTGACCTCAGGACCTGTGAATTCCCTCTGATATTACTAGTGACCTTGAAATCGTTGTAGTATCAAAAATACTAGTAATATATAGTCAAAGCTAGTAAAATTCGATAAGTTACCAGGCCAACAGGCCCCGGGCTGTACAAAGCAGCGACTCGTTCACATTGATCACCTGACGAGTGGGGAAAAAGGCGGGAAAGTGAGATACGAGGTGAAAGGTGGGTAGGAAGGGGAAGGGGTATCATCGGCGATGGGGTAGGTAGGGGGTATCGGGGGCGAAGGATCTCCAAGAAAAACCGGTTATTACGTAACCACGCATACGCACACGAGACGTGTCGTCAGCTCGGCCAAATGTGGAAGAACAACACA
Organism: Cyrtorhinus lividipennis; assembly: GCA_019603395.1. Classification (NCBI taxonomy): domain Eukaryota; kingdom Metazoa; phylum Arthropoda; class Insecta; order Hemiptera; family Miridae; genus Cyrtorhinus; species Cyrtorhinus lividipennis. The sequence goes on from CM034000.1 coordinate 30,582,633, forward strand.
CCCCCTCCCCCCACGACCCTCTGTAACTCCATAGAGGCCAATCTGAGGCTGCCCATTAAGCCCTGTCCTACCCGAGAATGTTTTATTCTTACCACGTTAGTCGCACTCGAGAGAAACAGGTTCAAAAGAAGAAATATTACCCTCTCGTGCGTTCAGAAATGTGCGCGATTACGGTATCGAATGAAAGAAAAGTCGCCCTGGAGCCCTCGTCTTGACCGGTATTGATCCACATTTTTGTCAACAATTTACGACCACCATGATCGACGCTCCTTTAGTCCTCTCGCAGCTATAAGTGCACCAAGATTAATTATGAACTTCATCATAATTGCTGCGCAGGGACAATCAATTGTAGAGTGGACTCTACTTGGACTAAGCTGACAAGTTTTGTGGGAGGCACTTAATCCTCAATAAAGTACTTCAATATTTTTTAAAACATCCTAGAAGCTGATGATTTGTCAAATTGTGCCAAAACGAGGACGAATGTGTGTTTTGAACAATATTCTGGGATTGAAACTCAGAGTCACGTCATTCGCCAAAAGTGGTCACACAGAACAGTTAGATACATAGAAAATATGTTAATTGAACAAAGTCTAATATTCAGTGAGGGTAGTCAGTTTCTGGAAATACAGAAGTATTTAAGAAAGAGCCCTTGAGGCTGCTGTTACTGAGGAAATCAGTGATACATGCCAAAATCTGATTTCATGTAGTTTTTGGCCACCCTGTGGTGGTATTTTCACGTTCCGATGATCGGAGACGACACAACTACATGAAAACATGGACGGTAACTCATAGAAATATCCACTCTTTCATCGTATTTTATTTAGCCACACGAGTGTATTTCTCAAGAATGAATTTCGGCTGATTTGATCACATTTTACCGCATAAAAGGAACACCAACCCCCTGAAAACATCATGATTTTGTGAGGAATTCTTCAGTCCTAGTCATTTGAAAAAACGGAAACAAATTCGTAAAATGGTTAATTTGTCGGCAGAAAATAACCTAAATTTCGTTACCTTTTCATAATTATAACATAAATTGTTTCGAAAACCAAAGAATATGCATACTTCGTACCAAAGTTATTGATATATTGAAACATTTGGGGGAAATCTGGACGAAAAACGCTGCGAATTTCTTCACAGGGGTTGGTTATTCCTCGGAGCATGGAGACTCATTCCAATCGATTCAGCGTCTAAAATTTAGTGGAAAATGATACCTCACACGCCTAGATCGCCAAAAATGTCTAAAATTTCATTTTTCGAACAACACATTTTGATCCCGTAGCTTGTCTGTGAATCCAAATAATTATGAAGAGCAAAAAATCTGCAAATTCTTACTCACGGGTTGGTTATTCCTCGAATGGGGGAAACAGTGGGTGTGGCGGGTCCCAGACCCATTCCAATCGATTCAGGGGTCCAAAATTTAGTGGAATATGATACCCCACACGCCTAGGCACCAGAAATCCTGACACATAAAAAATGGGTGGATACATACCCAATTTGACCCATTACTTCTTCCAGTGGGTGCCAATCGTTCTGGGACCGGTTTCATTGGATTCAGCGTCCAAATTTAGTGGAAAATGACACCCCTACTCGACTAAATCGCCCAAAATCTCGAAAATCCATTTTTCACAAAAACAATTTTGAACCGCTCCCCCCCCCCTCCAAATTTGGTCCGATCGGGCTGAAAAGTTTCGAAGATCCGTCTCGGCAGGGAACAGACCTGACCCAAATTTCAGATTTTTAGAAAATTGTCTACTACCAAAACGGCGCGGACAATGGACGGCGGACGGACATTGAACTTTTTTGATCAGGACATCATGAAACGTCCAGAAAAAAAAAAATTGAGCCGAATCGGAGAGGTTGACCATTATCATGAAAACATAGGTTGATTATTCAAGGAATAACCAACCAAAACCTCGTCAACTGAAGAATCGCAAACAGCTGATGGGATAGTTTTCAACATTTTTCAACGTTTCTCCAGCTGCATTTCACCTCAACGGCCCCACAGAGGCGCAGCAATGTTCAATCAAGACGTAGGAAATTCCACGATAAACAAAACCTCTTATTTTGTCGAGCGTGTTCGCGTCACAAACCCGATAATTGGAAATAAAAGAAAAACCTCATCAAAGGCACGGTTTTTATCAATGTAACTCGGACATGGAGGATCATCTGTCTTTTGCAGATGAGACGTGACCTCACGTTTGTAAGCTCCGTCCGAGAACTTGAAGTGAATACTAAGAACGTACCCGAGAGCGACGTCAGAAGAAAGAAGGCAGAAGCTGTTAACAACTTCTTCCTCTTTTCTCGACATTTATGTCTTTCGCTCGGCTTCGTCCCTTTGTAGACGGGCGAACTAGTAAAAACTTTGTCCGCGGATCAGTTCTAACACACGGGTAAGCGTGAGATTAGTGCAAGCGGTTCTACAACTTAGAGCCTCACGTGTGGTGATGTCGAAAAACTCAACTTTTCCCTACAGCTTCGTCACTCGTCAGGAATACTTGAGCGTACTAACAAGCGAGTGTTAATGATGCGAATCAGAAGTCACTTTTTATAAAAAGGCCTTGTAATAATTCCTAATTCGATATTTTCATTGGAAATATTGTCGTGTAGAAAAGGAGTGGGACTCCCCAATAAAAGGCGATCAGACGTGACGTCATCCCTTCGGACCAAGATTCCTTTGGTCTAAAGGTGATTACAGATCAAAAACTCTGCAAATTCGTTCACAGAGGTTCGTCACAATAACCTGCGCAATATACCCATATTTATACCTAACTGGTATTTTTTTTGTTGCCCACTCCCCAACCTACTGTTAACATCTCCGATGACGCCATAATGGTGGATATTCCACTAAATGCAGAAATGGGCATTCAAAAACAAAATATCCATACCAATATCAGCAATAAATACCGATATTATTATCACATTGGCCCTAAAACATCGATAGGTCTAAGCTAGTGCTGACATTAGTGAAAAATTATTTTTTAAATACTCTCTTGGAAGCTAACGCCCATGCTCTCGGACCGGGAGCTTATTCCAAATACCAAAGAATATGCATAGACATTTGATTTCTAGGTACTTCGTACCAAAGTTATTGACATATTGAAACATCTGGGGGAAATCTGGACGAAAAACGCTGCAAATTTCTTCAGATTTCTTCACAGGGGTTGGTTATTCCTCGGACCAGCAGCATGGAGGCACATTCCAATCGATTCAGCGTTAAAATTTAGTGGAAAATGATACCCCACACGCCTAGGTACCAGAAATCTCGAAAACCCACATTCGATTTAGGTAAATAGGTAGCCATTTTGACCCATAACCTGTTCCAGTGGGCGCCAATCGTTCCAGGACCCGTCTCATCGGATTCAGCGTATAAAATTTAATCGAGAATAATACCCCACATGCCTAAATTGCCGAAAATCTATTTTTCAAAATACACATTTTGACCCCTAGCCTCCCCAAATTTGGTCCGAAACGGGTCTCTGACCAAAATTATATTTTTTTTAAATTTCTACTACCAAAATTGGCATGGACGGCGGACGGACATTTGCTGATTGTGATCTAGACACCTAAAAACAAACCAAAATTTAAATAAAACTAAATAATTAGCGTCAAATTATTATAAATGGCAAAAAAGATTTGGACATTTGTTATGTACCAACAATACTGTCAACTTTTTTGTTGCCAACGCCATCATCAGTCTGCTTCTTTGAGTTTTGTTTTGTTACAATTTTATCCACGAAGAAACACCGGTTCGAAAAAGCTTATGGCATGAGCGGTGACTTCAAATTCACCAAAAATTTACTCAGAAATGTTATCTTCCAGTACATCAATGCTCGCCGATTCAGTGGCTCATCAAAATTATTCGAGTAATGAGAAGGGCGAACCCGAATTAGGAAATCCTCACGGACGAAGCATTAAGACTGTGGTTACAAAAAAGTAGCCACCAATTCCCGTTTCATTACATTCCAAAAAGAAAAAAAAAGAAGAGGAAAATCGCGAAAACTGCCTCTTTTTTTCCTCCCTTTGGGCGGCGCCCTCAGATGAATTCAAATTGACGGGGTAAAACGACTCTCGGGCCAATTTGTTCCCAACGGGAAAGGCGGGAAGTTCGGCTTGAATCTTAAAACCCTTTTGATATTAGAGACGAGACTTGAATTCGTAATTAAGTAGAAAAGCGCCGGCGACAAGTTGGTAAACGTTCGACAGGCGTATTGCCCGGTGACTTGCATGTAATGGGGTCTTCTTCGGCTCGCCAGGGGTGGAAAAATGATTGAGGGCGCGATTGACCGAGTTTTATGTGGCTGAATTTTGAAAATGAGATTATAACACTAAGGGAAAGTCGAACAACAATAATCAATATTGGAGAAATATTTTAAATAATTTTTCGTTCTTAGAGAAGAATATCCAACTGGCAACCCTACTTCGGCACAATCCCGAGAGAGGGCTTCGGGTTTTCTAACGCGAGACGCTTCCCCACACAGACGAAGAAGTGGAAAAAAAGGACGAAAAAACTGGAAGAAGAAAATAAAACGAGAACCACGAGTGAAAAAGAAGAAGCAACGGAGAAGCCGAGGCAGAAAAAAAGGAATAACCTACAATGAACCCCGGCCAGAAGATCTGAACTCCGCCGTAATGACAGGCTTTCCGCGTCATTATCACCGCAGCGCACTCTATGCATCAGAGAAATTGATCAATTACAAGAGTAGTTTTGTTCAATTGTCCGTGATTTCGGCGAAAAAACTCACAGAAGTAACCTGATTCTTACTGAGCCGAAATCAAGAAGAATTTCTATCCAAAAGATTATCAATAAGTGCCGAAACCGTCGATTTTTTTCTGTGATTTGATCAAATTCTAACGATCATTTTTGTTTAAAACATCAACAAGCTTTGTTTGAAGCGAGAGTAAACGCAATTATCCAGCAGGTAAAATGTTCATTTTCATTGCGATTTTGACGATTATGCGATAAATATGCAGTCAATGCAACATGAACAAAGCAGTTTCTACGGGAATAAAAAAGAACACCTTGGCTATCTACGCCGAAACCGTCGATTTTCTTCAGAAAAATCACGTTTTACTGCTTAAAAAACGACTTGATTGGTTAATCCTTGAGTAATGTTGGTTAATGAGGTCAAAATGAGTATTTCCAGAAACGAATTGTCGAGATTTTTGGTGATCTAGGCGTGTGGGGTATCATTTTCCACTAAATTTTAGACGCTGAATCGATTAGAGTCCCAAATTCCTGGTCCGAGGAATGACCAACTCCTGTTAAAGAATTTGCAGTGTTCCTTTAATGGTAGGCGCACATTTTTATTTCAATCAATCATTGGGGTGCCTAGTTGTCCATATTTTAGAGCTTTAGCGGAAACAAATCAATCAAAATTGTACTCAATCGGCTGATTTCGTTCCTAAAAAGTTCCCTTCGAAATGTGAATTTCCCTTAAAAACCTGTAATAATTGGACGCTCTTTTCTAACATTTTTTTCTCCAAATTTGAGAAAACATTGAGAATAGAAGTTACGGCCATATTATTCATGAGTCAAAATCAGTCCAAAGTGGCTCTTTTACCCGAAAATTAGCTGAAGAACATACATTTTGCATTGACAATCTTTCAGTTCGAACGCTAGGAGTGGGCTACGATTAGTAAACTCGAGTTTCGAATGTTGTACATATTAAATAATCCCTTCAAGAATCGTCATCCTCAAAGACATTCACATGCGAACTCGCACTCTGATCATAGCTTTTCGATTTTCGGGGTCATTTTCTCGAATAATTTCTTGATTGCAGTTATTAGCGGTACTGTACGTTTCCTTTCGCTTTACTATGAAATGATATAACGAGTTTTTGAATACCAAAACGCGTAGCAAGTCGTCAATTTTTTGCTTTTTAGGTACAATGAACTTTTAATCAGTCGTATGAAAACTACATTCAAATGACTGATTGATGGGTCATTGATTATTTGTTAACTCAAATAATTCTCATCAGCATACTTCCAAATGGGTTCCTAAGACGTTGATGGCTCCTTTTGGGGGATATCAACTCACCAACGCCGAAGTTTAGGGCAGCATCATTTCATGACGTTACAGCACACTTACCTGCAACAGAAAAAGAACAAGTTGAAATCATCGGTCTCAATGGAATAACATGAAACGACAAAATTGTGCGCACTTATCGTTATATTTGGCAAATTTAATGAAAACAACGACCATTTCGAGCCTTCGCCTTCAGAACAAACGTTTCTATCTCAAAATCAGGCTTCAAAACCGCTGCGAATTCCTTCATAGGGGTTGGTTATTCCTCGGAGAAAATGGGGAATACAGTGAGTGTGGAGTGTTCCTGACTCAATCCAATCGATTCAGCGTGGAAAATTTAGAGAAAAATGACACCCCACACGCCTAGGTAACAGAAATATCGAAAACAAACTTTTGAAATGGGTAGATAAATACCCATTTTGACCCATAACCTCTTCCAGTGAGCGCCAGTCATTCTGGGACCCGTCCCAATGGATTCAACGTCCAAAATGTAGTGGAAAATAATACTCCACACGCCTAGATGGCCAAAAATCCATTTTTTGAAAAACAAATTCTGAAGGAGTCAGTGAATTTGAGGAATAACCAACCAAAAAAGTCCCAAAAATAAAATTTTACAATACCCACCTTTAATTCACCCACTTTCCTTGGGTTGAAAATGTATTGAGGCTAGATGTATGAAGGAGTTACAAGCAGAATTTCACGGATATTTTTCGTCCATTCCTTCTTGGAATGGATGACGGATGTCCATCCCATATTTTAGATTGAGAATATTAGTATCATTTACGAACGACGAATCAAGGGAGAACGTTCGAGTTCTGAACTTCGGAAAAGCGGAAGAACGATTTAGGTTCAAGGACCGAATTTGACGAATCACGAGTCACAAATTGAAGATCTCCAAGAAACTCCCGCCGTCTAAGTTCGCTTCTGATTAAGGTATCGTTCTTTTGAAACAAAAACACTTGTTTTTCACTTCTCCCCTGCGTCTTACTAAAGCTGTAGCCGCCTTCGCCCCCTTCCTGTTTGTTCACTTGTTTGGCTTCCAAGCGAATGAATTACTTTCCTTAGTTTGTTTTTCGCTTCTCGACCTCACGGTGGGAATTACATTTTCAACGCGAAAACTTTTCCAAGAGCAAGTTGGGAGAAAAATATTTCCAATAATGAAATTTACTAGGAGCACAAAGACTAGGTCAGTCGAGTCAAATCGAAACCTTTAAAACACTGAGGGAACGACTGTCCCTAATGGAATTTCGTTAGTCTTGATTAATTATACGGGCTCACAGCTGGGCCTACGCAGCCCCGGCAGTACCAATATACATCACTAAGGAAGACGTGAGAATTAATTTTGAACAAGCAAACACAGTCAAGTTTAGCCGGATCAAAGGCAAATCAAAAATCGTACATTATATTAGTTAAATAACTGATTCGAGCAAGTTGTTTTGATTCAAACTTGGCTTCGTCGGACTAGCTCTATCTAAAAAACAAAAAATATATTTGATAACGTTTCGATTTGGTTCTGCAAAATCGCTTCTGCTGAAAACTGATCTGAGGCTGACAACCAACGATTTTGCTCCAAATATTGTTCTTTGGCACAAGTTCAATATTTCTGATGTAATTCGGGTTTTATTCCTCAAAACGACTTCAAAACTTAAGAAAGGTAGTGAAAACACCCCTCGGATTCAATTTATAAGCATCGAATTTCGTATATTTGATGAGTTTGGGGGGTTTGTCCAACGACGCACCCCTAAACTGTTAACTCGTGGAAGCTTTAACGGACCGCGTGAAGGCCCAATCATCATAAAATTCATGTTATAATATGAAAAATACTTTCAGTACGTTTATAAACCAAATTTGGTCAACAAATACTGCCTTTGGTCTTCTTACGAGACAAATCACACGTAATAGGACGAAAGTTGAGGTTGGACGGAACCGACTTAAATGGTAAGAGGGGGAATTTGTTTATTTCCGTAAATTTACAAAGCCCCTATAACCAACTTTATATCAGGAATGTACCCCCCCCCCCCCAATATG
>CM034000.1:30591268-30608874 GCA_019603395.1 Cyrtorhinus lividipennis
GGTCTCTGACCAAAATTTCAGATGTTTAGAAAATTGTCTACTACCAAAATCGGCGTGGACGGCAGACGGGCATTTGCTAATTTTGATCTAGACACCTTGAAACAGATAGGTCATTTCTCGAATAATCGACGTGTATTCATTCAAAAAGTAAATTTCTCCGATTCGGCCCAAAATTGTTTTTATTATTTAAGGATTAACCAACCAAAATGCACTCGGTGCTTTTTATTCCGGTCATAATTAATTTGTTGGTTCACTAAAAACATTTGATTAATTTAGATTCATTTCGCTCGCTCTCACTGAAATAAGCTAATAAATAATAATATTTTCATTGGTGCTAGATAGTGTTGTTGTGGAAAGACGTCTTTGAAAGCTTGCTCCTGTCAGTGATACAAATGGTTAAAATTCACGTCTCTCCCTCGTTACCTTTTATATTGCCATTTTAAGAGTTAAGTTGGTCGAGAACGTTTGTCAGGTGTAGGAATCGTAGATCGTGAATCACCGCCGGGGATATAAAATCAAATTGTCGAACCAATAAGTTCATAATTGGAGAGGAAAGGTGACATCGAATGGAAAAGGGGGAATGGAAAAGGGGGAAAGATGAACGGCCCCCCACACAGAGACACGAGGGATGGTTGCAAACCGTTTGAGTTCATAGCGTTCCGAACGATAATTCACGTCCGATTGGAATCCACTCGGCTGGCAAATCCACCGATAGTCATTATCTGTTTGCTCTAGAGCCACCACGAACGGGGGGTTTCCAGGACACGGAAGCTCCGAGGAAGAGCGTGGAAACAAGGGAAAACAATCGGGAGGGGAAACCGCGGCTGTGGAACTATATCCCATCCAGGTTAGCGATCCTCGTAGACGTTTAGAAGGTAGGGGTATCCTGGTACGGGGAAAGGGGTCGCTTATCTACCGGAATAAACCCCCCGCGGTTCATTAACAGCGATTCAGGAGTCTTTCATAACAGATTTAGGGCGATGGTGGTGTTACCTATAACAAGGGTCGATTTTATCTCGAAGTAAATTGAAAAGACGACACAATGCTTGCACCTTTGTCCCATGCCCGTGACATTATAGTCAGAAGGAGTCATTCGGAATCAACACTAAGGAGGAAATTGACATTTGTGACAATTTTCCCCCTTGAAATGGGATTCATTCCCTTTGGTGTGCTCTAAAAAGAAAATGCGTTGGAATTTGAGGGAATGCTTCTATCTAGATTGCGAGGAGCTGTTCTAAAACTGACATCGGATATGGTACTGCAATGAACTGATGAAATGGTGGAATGGAAGGGGTTGTGGAAGGAGCTCCTTGCCAAAAAATATGGCCAACAGTGGACTAACTCTCACTTCCAGTTGCATAGTGCTGTCTCCACCTGAAACCATTCTCTGTGTATTATAAACCCAGATGATCGGGATTTACTCACAAAATCATGGATGGTGTTCGTGTCAGCGTGAACTGCGTGAGCATGCTCATGTTCACCCTCTTCATTGCCATAGAAAGGTTCCTGAAAGGATGAGGGATGCCACGGGAATCCCAGTGCCTGGTAAGGAGCTGATGCTATTTGACGATTACGCAGCATTGCAGGCTGATTCCTTCCCCGATGCGATGAATGCGTTACTGAACCATTGCTCTGTCAACTGTCTGAAGATCAACAGCCAGAAGTCGAAGCTCCTGGTGTTCTACCGATGAGGGTGCCGGAGGAATACCAGATCTGTCTACAGTGAGAAAGTCGTGCTGGAAGATGTGTCGTTGTCTTCCTACCTCATTATGGTGTTATCTAGGACGGGTGTATTCAGGAAAAAGTTTGATTGGCCACAGGCACAAGACAATGCAGAATTAGCTCTCCGGCGACGTCAGCTCCGAGGATAATAGAAATATCCAGACAATGTAAGGACTGGGATCATCAAAAAGATGCCCCACCGAAGCGGAATCATTCAATACCGGATGACAGCACGTCAATTTCGAGGTCTTTATCCGAACAGGTGAGTTAGAGGAAGGTGGGGGGAACCATCGACGTAAAACAACGTAGTTTTACATCGACGGTAGCGGCTGCCCACAATTCAATAGCGCGTTTGTACAAGCAAAAAAAGAGGCCTTTAATTTTGCCTGAAGGCTTGTTGCGTGATGTTTTTGACGTCCGTCGACTCTTGAAGCCTCTCCCTTAATTTAAAAAAAGAAAAAAAAAAAAACCTCGATACGGTGTGGGGTGAAAAGAGAGGTCGGCCGAGGGAAAATTATAAACCAAAAGCCGGTGGTGAAAGTACCGAGACTGTAAAGGTGACTTTCAGCCTGTCAGGGGGATGGGTTCGAGTTAATCATAAGAATGACGTCGAAGTTGTTTTGATTAAGACCTGGTAGAGGCTAATGAGAGCCCGTTGGGTGGGGTGGAAATTCTATACAGGGGCGCAAAAGCGGCTTCCCGTTTTCGCGAAGCGTGTTTGCAAGGCTGCACGCTAGAAAGGGCCTTGACAGCCGTTGAAAGACAACTCTGAACGAGGTTCGGAAGTTGTCAAGCCGCTTGATGGTAATAGGATCACCGGGGAAGGACTAGGCTGTGCTCGGGCCTGGAAATCCTTGAGAAGGGCTCCTTTTGAACCTAATGGCGAAATACTGCGACTCGTCGCTGCGTTTGACTTACGAGGGGAACAGAAACGAGACAGAGGATAGTGAAATCCTTACGTTCGTTAACTCAGTCGGTTTGAAAAGAGGGGCCCCTGAAACAACGAGACCCTTCTTGCTCTTACGGCTTCGAATGGACCATTCCCGCCATATTATGGAGGGAGAAGGAAGACAATATTAAAAACCCTCCGAATCTACATGGTATTTCTATACAAATAGATGTGAGTTCAGACGACTAGCAAGAGTTGATGAAATCAGGCTCGCGTCAATAGTAGCCTCGACCATGTATATTGCTGCAAGGGCGCTCTGAGCTGTTAGGGCAGTTTGGTGCTTTGCTCGCCACCCATGGGTGGATGAAGCAGCTAAGATCTCGAGCGAAATGGTGCACTTCAGTAAGCTGCTGGCATGTGCTGGAAGAAAACATTAAGAGTCGTTCCTGAAGGCAGAAGAGGTGAGGGTAGAATTGCTGCTGCGCACAAGTCCACAAGAGAACCAGACTGTTCTTCACCGCGTATTTCAGAGGACATCATAAAAGAGCTGCTCTCTGGGTTCATAGGGCTGCTACTATCCTTAGGAGAGTTCGAGCAGCACCTGAGATTTCGCCGTTCTCCTTCCTCCATATAGCCATACGCCATTTAGCAGGTTCATACCAAATGAAGCCAGTAAGCGAAATGCAACAGAAAACCCATGCCATCACAATCAGCGCCTTGTGTTGTTTGAGCGAAGCAGGAGTGACATGGGAAGTATGAGAGTATCCTGTTTACAGCCTTCACTTGCTCCTGATGTCAAGCTACTGAAGCTTCATCACTCTTCTCGCTGACGTGTAAAATTATTTCCAGCTCAGCGTGAGATGCGCCCTCCTTTAGATATTACTTCTTTTTTTTCTCCTTTTTAATAAAGTGGCTGTCCCAGGAAACGGATAGTCTTTCTCCTCTCCAACCCAAGAGCTTCGCTCTCGGCAGTGCTCACTTCCGTAGGAAGAAAATGCGTAAAGAGGCATTAGAAAACCCCGAGCCCATCTCCTCTTCCATGGCTTCATCCACTTTATCGCATCTTAGCGTCGGATCCTTCTGAATTTACAGGTACGTATTCATTTTCCCCTCTGGCCCTGGCCTCTCTAATTCTGTCTCCCTCTTATAGGCACTCGCACTGGCTTTTGTGATAAGTCTAGCGAATTCATCGACGTCCCGAAGCCTAACAGCGGGCATTAGTTTCAGAGGAAATATTCTTGAGACTTTGTTCCACCCCAATGAGATCTACTCTTCCTCACTATCAACCACCATGATTCATCAGAGTCAGTCCGAGACAATACTATGGCTTGCTCTGAAGTAGCAATTTCCTCTGAGTTATCCAGGTCAGAGGTTCAAATCGACTTTTAATATTATTTAAGTAGATCGGTATAAATCTCAGGTAGAAATGCGTTAGCCGACTACCATAATAACTATGTAACATACGTGGCAAATCTTGAGTTAGTGCAACATTTTGCTATGAAATATCGACCTGTTAAAGCGCAAGTCTGATTTCTACCTACTTTCTACGACCTTCATAGTTTTTTAGAAAAGAAACGTTGAACAAGGTAAGAAATATAAAGGCGAACTCGTATAACCTGAAAAAAAAAATACTGCAGTGGAACATGGTAGGCTGATGCAATGAGCGCCTGAACACAGTCGAGAATAACACTGTCAATATCTCATTTTAGGCTTATGAGTAAATTGGGAGTAATGAAAACCTATTTAGCCTGTTACCTAAACCTTTATTTTAGAGACTGGATTCTGAGTGTGTGTACTACTCAGAAAAATGTGGTTGTTATGAGTTATGAACCGTACCCAGGATTAGTTCTCAGCACAGTCACATCCCTCAACTGAAAGAACACAACGCAGTAATTAATATGATCGAGGTCTTCCCAAACCAGTTACACCTACCAACTCAGATTTTGACGACCCCAACGACCAAAGAAGTACCAAATAAACCCACCACATAACTGGAATCCATCAATCCGCTCAACGAGCAAAAAACCGTTGGATTTAGCACTGACGAGGGCTGCTCTGTTTTCACGGATGTTTCGGGTTTCCACCCTTCGCGTATTAGGCGCAGGCGTTGTATCCCTTATCAGTAAAACTCGTGGAAAGGGGGGCAGGTGATCCATGGGACACAATGTATCTTCTCATCCTGAGCTATTCGCCCTCCGCCTCGACGATGCTGGGACTGCGAGATTAGGCCAAATGGAGAGCGACGAATGGGTAAGAAAAAAAGGTGCCGGTTTGAGAGAGTCGAATTACGCGAGACACTTCAAACTACGAAAATATTCCAGAAAAAGGTAGAGTTGCCCTCATTCATCAAAAATCCCTCCTCAAGAGTTTTCCAATTGAAAAACCACAGCTCTTGGTTGAATTGACCGCCAAACAATATCAGAAGATCGAATCAAAGGCGTGATAGGGGGTTGTAAAAGTTCTCTTTCTCTTTCTCACCCGTCAGGGATCGGGGAGCCTTTAAAAAAGACAAGAAGTGCCTGCACCTAGTCTTGCGGTGTTTTGTGCGTGGATAGCTGGCGAGGGAGTTTACGGCGAAAGGTCCCCATTACGTCTAATGAGATGAGGAAGGCTGGAAGGAATTCCCTTTAACGGATAAAACCTTTCGCTTGATTCTTTTTCATGCTTTGCCTTTTCCATGCCCCCCGAAAACCACTCTCCCCCTTCAGTTGGAAAGGGAAAGAGAAACCTTTCTATTCGGGGGTCGCTATTAGTTTGTCAATGAGCCCCCGAGCTGGAGCATTAGGGAACCAATCCAAGAGCCCTCGGGCTCTGATGGGCAACAACCATGCGACCCTAGTAGGTTTTCAGCCCCCTTAAAACTCTTCTATTTCACCACGACCGCTGGAGCGGATCGATATAATTGCTTCCTGGGATCGAATCAATCATTAGAGGAAGATTTACAGGTGGAATTTGGATGGTTCTTAGAGCGCCGAAAGAGGCCGTAAATTCCTCGTTTCCCCACGCCATCCTATTCTCCTTTTGGAGATAAATCAGGGCTCAGGTACTGATGTGACGTACGCACCTACTTCGAACAGTGGATGTTCAATGTGAGAACCGCGTCGTCATTAACTTTCCTTCGCTGCTGATTCACAGACAGGATTATCCTCCAATCGCTCCAGCCATGCTCTGGGAAGAATTGGGGCACATTTTGGCAATCCACAGGTCTCAGGAATGGCACATAGACAAACCTGTTGTAGGAGTTACCGTCGAGATATAATCGGCTGTAAACACCTGAATCGCGGTTTCTGATCTCATTGGTAGCAATCAGTGATGTCAGGAGAAACCTCAAGGTAGTGCCAGGAAAAGGAGCAAGTCCATGAGCACGTTCCGGATAGCTTATTTCTCCAGGAGATCATTCTGTACCAGTAGGAAGGATACAACAAGCCAGTGCTGTCTTGGAATGCACCCCGTTTTCTCAAAGATCAAATAAAAATTACTAATCCGTACCAATGTTATATGCTAGTTTTTAGCCATGTGAGCCCTGTAAGATGAGGTTGCTCTCAACCTAAATGTTTTTAAATTTATATTAAACTACTGAAAGCCCCTAATCATGATTAACCTCTCGTTTCTCCCCACAGACGTCACCTGTGACGTCACTTATTGGAAACAACCCTTTGACCCAATCTGCCCCAATTTCGCCCTGCTTTTGTGTCTACTAATTTTGCCTAGTCCATTCCTGGCGTTTTATATCATAAATTTTGTTATACTATTGTTGTGAGCTGGCACCTGCACCAGTCAAATGGGCTCCAGTTGCGTCGCAGGGTCAAGGACCTGTGGAGGGCTAAGGGTCGCTCTCCAACATTCGTGCGTCATATCGAATTGGCTGGAACCTTCCCGTTTGCTCGAGACAACACGTCGAGTTCCCAGAACCAGGGAAGGTTCGAGAAGGTACTCGACCAAGAGGCAGCTAGTATAAAAGGGACCCAGGAACGCCGCGCAGTTCAGTTCAGTTCAGTTTGGAGTCCGGATATAGACGCTTGTGTTATAAATCGTGCCAGTGTTATAAATAGTGCGACAACCGCGTTACAACCGTGAATATTGTGCTTTGTGATTGTGTAAGTGTGTGAACAAAGACAGTGTATTTGAGTGAACGATTGTAATAAATTATTTACGAAGAACATAAATCGTTACACTATAATGTGAATCAGGCAAAGAGTGCTCTCCACCAAAACGTATGATCTGCCTTTGGCATAAATGCAAGGATGAACGAATGTTGGTATTATCCGTTCAATTATTTTATTTTATAATATTTCTAGCATATTATTACTTTTATCGCAATACACTTGGCTTCTGTAAAGAGAAGAGGTTCAGTATATCTCGGAAACAAGGTTTTTCGCAATGTGGTTCCATAGAGGTTTGCACTTATTGATATGCATTATATATAATACGTATTTTATTTTCAGAAAAATTTCGACGCAAAGCTTTTTTTCCAGTAACCGTGTAGCAAGTTCCTCATTCCCTTGTTTTCCATTTCATGGTTGGCTTTTGGATGAAACACATCGAACAGGATTTCCCATTTTACAGGACACATTTTCAATGTCACCAATTAGAGAAGGCTCCCCCACCAGGCTCCCGCATTATCACGACACTCCCCGGGACAACAATAATTGAAGGTGAAATCCGCGTAATACCCACACAAACTCGCCCCCTAGTTCAGTTTCCGGTAATGAGAGGCATCGCATTCGACTAATGGGCCGAGGACAGAGGGAAGTGGGGATCTTGTTCAGGGAGCTAATGCCAGGACACTGCAACCTCCCTACATAATAGAAACAATACAATTCCTGTAACAACGTTCGAAGTGGAAAAGGGGAGTAGAGAAGATTTTAACCCTTTAACTGCGTTGCTATTGTTTTCTCCGCTTTAGCACTCAATATTGTCCTCCATAAATCTGAGGAGCGAAGGCAGTTAAAAAGGTAGGTTATATCTACTGTTATCTACTTATAACATCGTTTCCCTCCTCCCCACTCCGTCCAAACGTCTGCTTTCTATTTCAAGCCTTTTTCATTAATTGGTTCTTCCAACTTTTAAATGAGAGTTTAAAAACTCTTGAATTGATCTAGCTCTCTTGAGCCTTTTTTCTTCTCTCCTGTAAAGAACTCCAGGACATTTTTGACAAATTATAATAGCTTCTGTCTCTTTGATGAGCAAATTCATGAAGGCGGCAGTTTTTTTTTTTTTTTTTTTTTTTTTTTTTTTTTTTTTTTTTTTTTTTTTTTTTTTACTTTGAGCAACTTTCCCGAACAACTCCCATAAAACATGCTACTTGGTAAATAAAAATATTTATTGCGTTCCTGAGTTGAATAAGCTGAACTTTTTGATTACATCACTTAAAAATTTAATTTGTACGACGTTTTATTGTCAGAAATATAATTTCCTCGTAATAACAGACCCGTTTTGTCTCAAGCGAATTAGTTTGAATCATCACGCTCATTATCTTTTCCCGATCGCTTCTTTTCACTTAGAAATTTCTATCTCATATACCCACTCAGTGCAGCTTTTAATCTCAAGGGATGCTACACATACACTCCACCAATTACCACTACAGTACCCTGGTAGGCCAATGGTAAAAATTTGTTCCTTTGTCACCTCATGGAGTCCAATAAGGCCGGACAAGACAATTGCATTTGCGCAATGACGTAGAAAAGAAAAAGAAGGGAAGAAATGTATCCTAGAAGGGCTGAAAATGTCCTTTCGCAGATCGCAGGCAGCTATTACGCTACACGGTATCAATCATTGAATGAAAATTGAATAAACTGACAAAACAAAACAATCAATATAATGATTTAACGTGTAACGTCCAAGCCTCATTCTCAAGCCAACTACGGAGGGGGAGATGTTAATTTCAGGGGTTTATATGTACAAGGTCTGAGGGATGGTTAAAGGGGTGATGTGGGGAAGTAAGCTGGGTTGTACTGGCAGCAGTCTGGTTGGACTGCTGGGAGGGATAGGCATGAAGCCAGACAATAAAATGGTGAGTGAAGTAGGCAAGGTGGACGTTGGCAAAAAACAATCGCACTCACTTATATCGAGCGCTGGTCTGGACGGCAGGACATGGACGACTATGTAGAGGATGCATCTCCAATCCATGACTCCTCCTGAAAATGACAGGAAAGATTAAAAATTAAACTTGACAGTTTCATGCAATACGAAACCTGGAAAATATATACGAAACCCCAAAATACAGATTTTTGGGTTTTACGAAGTCTCGTGGTTCTCATTTTAGGATTTGGACTATTTTCATGGCGAAGCCCCCAAAAAATGTTCTGACATATCAAAAAAAGCGAGGGCCCTGCTTGGGGTATTTTCCATCATTCCAATCACCCGCGAAATGGATCGTGGACTGATTTGTGCCACTACAAGACAAAAGTTATTCAATTTTTTCTCCAAAAAACAAGATTTACCGAATCCTTGGAATCTTTTACCATAGAAAAATCCAAACGGAAAATCCAACGAAAGCCAGATAATAAATGATATAATACAGGGTGGGGCATAACTTATGAATGGGTTTTGAGAGGAAATAGAAAGAAAACTAGTCAATTTAGGAAAATGAACTTTAATTTATTTGAGTCAGAAAGTAATCCCGTTTGTTACATCATGTTCAGAAAATTACATCACCAAGATGGCGGCCTTCAACGATTTCGGGAAGATTCCATTTGCTTTTCGGCACATTCGTGTAGGTTTGCCCTGATTTTTTCCCCTGTTTCCCACCTCTAGCTTACCCAGAGTGTGATGGATGTTCATGTGGTTATATTTAAAAACATTTTCCTTCAAGTAGCCCTCCAGGAAAAAGTCACTAATGCTCAAAAAGGGGTGAGCGTGCTTGCCACCCCTTAGAGAGAGAGAGAGATTTTTTGGGAAAATTTGCCTCAGTTTGTCCAATAAAACACGATCTATTTGCGATGTTGCTTCGTCCTGTTGAAACCAGGGGTATATCAAATTAGTTTTCTCACTTAGTCCATCCAGTTTGGGTTCGAAAAGGGTTTAAAGTATAGATTGCTGCATTCACCGTTGCAGTTCGGCGTCCTCTTCGGAAAAATGGCCCAATGATACCAAATTGGGAATTTGACGCCACACTGTCACATTGGGAGAGTGCTGAGGTCTCTGGTGGACTTGTCTTGGATTTTCAGTTGCCCAGTAGCGAAAATTCTGATTTTTTGTGGCTCCAGAAAGACGAAATGGGCCTCGTCGGTATGTATCCGATATCACCTTCATCTGTGTATTGCTGCTGACGCCGCCATCCTGGTGATGTACGAAACTAGATACGAAAAAACGGGATTACCTACTGATTCAAATGACTATGGTCCATTTTGGTTGGTTATTCCTCTCCGATTCGAGCCCAAAAATTTTTTCTGGACGTTGCAAGGGTGTCTAGATCAAAAATGTCAAATCTGAAATTTGGGTCAGGGGTCCGTTGCCAGCTCTAGTTTGTCCTCAAACATTTCAGCCCGATCGGACCAAACTTGGGTGGGGTAGGAGTCAAAATGAGTATTTCGAAAAATGGATTTTTGAGATTTTTGGCGATCTAGGCGTGTGGGGTATCATTTTCTACTAAATTTTGGATATTGAATCCAAGGAAATGGGTCCCGGTACGATTGGCGCCCTCTGGATGAGATTATGGGTCAAAATGGGTACCTATTTACCCATTTCGAATGTTTGTTTCCAAGATTTCTGGTACCTAGGCGTGTGGAGTATCATTTTCCACTAAATATTTGGACCCTGAATCGATTGGAATGGGTCCGGGACCCGCCACACCCACTGTTTCCCCCATTTGCCCAATATTGTAGAAATGATCTCCATGCGCCTGTTCCGAGGAATACCCAAACCGTGTGAATGACTTTGCAGCATTTTTCTTTGTTGGGTACATAGTTTTATTTCTATTGCCTTTAAAAACCGGTTCATATCTATTGCCCCACCCTGTGGTTGAACCAAGTTATTGTGACAAATTTTCTGAGGATAATGCCGTTTCCAATCCTACAGCGCTGCCTTTTTCGAAGGATTTTCCGCCCCATAAGTCGCACTAATGAGGAAGCCGAGAATGCATAGCGACAACAGGTGGTGTGAACTTGAGCAGACATCGGGCCACTCGATAAGCAGGTAAAAGGGACAAACTCGCTTCCGGACTCAGCAAGAGAAGGAACTCGTTATCGCTAGAGAAGCCACTTCAAGAGTTTGTCAATAGTTGAATCAAAACGAGGGGGAAATCCTTTCGAGGAGAACGAGAAGAACGGTTTCAGTGTGCTCCGTTCTCGCGTCTTTTTCATCATTAGGTAATATCCCATCTACAAGAAGGATATTCCTGGAACGCCGGTTCAGCCACGTGGAGACGCGGAAACACTTTTGTGAAGAACACAGTTATTGTTCCGTGATCGTCCAAAAGCGGGAAATGTCTGCTAAGTTATCGTCTCCGTTATCGGAAGATAATTGGCTTCACGGAATCGGTTGACCAATCCTAACTACAGTTTGGCGAAGCATGACAGCGATAACAGATCCTTGTTTTTCATACAAGCAGATCTCTTCCTCCACTCCCTTCCAATCACTATGGCAGCTACTGATTCCCCCACCACCAAGGCATTTAAGACGACTGAAGCGGAAACGACCCCCAGAGTTTCTAAAATCCTTAAAATCTAGTCACACAAAACTAAATTGCGCGTATATTTCCCATTATTTACTCATTTAACTCATTTTTTCGTTTATACTTATGTATTAATATTTGTTCATCCCTGTTGCCAAAAGGGCAAAGGTGTATTGAAAGAAAACTTCCGAAACGCTCTCTGTCGAGCAAAGTAGGGAAGCACAGAGAACCAGGGAAAAGCAGAAAGGTATTGAAACACATCTTCCAAAATGCGCTCTGCCGGGCTGAGTGCGAAAGTACGGAAAATGATAAAAAGGGCTTGCACTATGAGAGTCACATCAGTACTGTGAAAGCAACCAAACGGAGAGGTTTGAGGTATGTACTGAAAGAAATATTCTGACTAAACTATTTGATGGTCATTGTACTTGTTTAGATTAACGAATCATATTTGCATGATTGATAAAGGAAATTGGAAAGCTTCGGTGACTACAATATGGTTGCCGGGGCGATTGAACCATGAAGTAGTATGGTTCCTAAAACAGAGAGGATTGGGGCAGAGAAAAAGGGGAGGTTGGTGCTCTGCTGGACCTAAAGGTCCCGAAAGACTATAAGTATTGTCTTATAGTCAATGAAACGGATTCCTCAATTCCCTAAAGGAATTGTAGAATCCCACGATGTCAGTTATGAAAGGTAACTCCAAATAATTACGCTGAATACAATAAGATACCTAGGCAGTAAAGTAAATGGAATTTGGTAAATCCGCGTAAATTTACCACAATCCCTTCAGTTCCGCTTAACTATAATAACTTATTTTTACATAAAAACTCTCGTTAAATGTATTTATCAACTCATTTTGTTCTTAGTAACTATAATTATTCCTATCAAAATTAAAATCTTAATCAATATGTTATTTTTGAATGTTTGTCGGACTCTTGTTCTATTCACAATGTTATTTAAGGATTATCAATGATTAAGTAAAACTCACGGGGACTATCAATGGATAGTACCCCCGCAACAAATGACACCATGGGGTAACCCCTCTATTATAATAAGCCTCCGCAGAACTGAAATGTAATATAAAATTACAATAAAGTTATCATTATTAAAAAAACTGATTACCAAGCACTCATTTTGAATATTCTAAGCACTTCTCTTTGTCGAAACATTCATTAAACGACCTGAAACGCATAAAAATGTACCTAAAAACCACATAAGGGCAACATGAGCTGATAACTTTCCCTCTAATATTTACTGAGAATTTTCGAGTTCCATCCAAAACCACAGTATCCTGATGGGAATGTCCTAAAGCTTGCAGGATTGGATTAATTTACATAGGTGTCTCAGTTGATGTCCTACATAGATCATGTCAATGGTGGATTGGTGCTGCAAGTGTAATGTCGACACTCTTCATTAGACACTTAATTAAGCTCTATAAAAAGGCTCTGCCCACAACACGGATAAGGTCTACGAGGAGTTGAATATTCAGTACAATTTAAATAAAGATTTCATCGGTGAGCTTCGTTCCTTTCTGATTAATTAATTAGTTTTGTTCATCGGTGAACGAAGAACCATTGTGATTAGTTGAACACAAATGCATCAGTTGAGAGGACAGCACATTAGATACTTTTACCGTGAAAAGCTTTGAATATCTCATTCGAACAAGTTCCGGTTGGTAGACGTGGGAATATGCCGGGTACTATGCTGCTAGTAATATTCTAGAAAGTGACGAGAGTTCACGCGAGTGAAGCTGAAATGTTTAATTGACGGACGGAATAATTTACTCGATCCGCTTTCGGTGTTTCCAGAATTTCGAACGATACAACGTCTAAAGTGAAACGAAGGGCGTGTGAGGTCATTAAAGCATCAGGATTGTACGCCAGTTATAGAACTGTACAACCGAAGTGATGGGAAATTATGCACGACGTTTAAATAGCACACAGATCTGTTGTGCGCTGTGGGAGGTTTGACCTTTGACGCCATTTTCCAATTTAAAAAACATATCGGGTTCTATTTCAGGCTTTTCGGGCTTGAAGTGAAACGGGATATTTGCTCATCGGTGAATCAAATTTGTAAAATCGAATGTGGAGTGTTGTAAGTCAGGTTAGAGAGGTTGACATAATGTAATCGAATAAACCGAAATAGCATGACGTAGCAACATGTTGCAATTCTTGAATATTCTAGGAATTTTAGCAGAGCACATCTGAATCATTTTAGCAACCGAAATGACGTATATGCACGATGTAAAAATTGAATTTCTCGATAATTAATGGTTGCATTTGTCGTGATGAATAAATATGACATTTGAGATCCTTAAAATATATATATAAAGATTTAAAAAAAAAAAAAAAATGTTCATGTTTACTTCCATTTGGACGATTTTAGGAGAGGGGAGGGAACAACTCTTAATACACCCTGTATTATTGCGTTTAGAAAATACGTCATTACCGTAGTGATCATAGTAACTACAACTGAAAAATTCCGTATAAACTGTACATGCATGTATTCTGTGACCTTAGCATATATAGAAAACGCCACGAAATTCTTTTCAAAAGTACAAAAATACAATGAAAAGTTGGTCATCATCCTGTAGTAATTAGTAGCCCCTAGTTGGGAGATCTTCTTTTATTATCATGTTATAGCATATCGTTTCTATTCTATGCTACAAATGTGGGTGCTAAATTGTCATAGGATGGTTTCACATTGTTGTCAAATTGATAGTCACTTGAAATGTATTTATTATTTTATTAGATTATTTTTGTAATGTATTTGTTACTAAGTGTTTGGCCCCGGGCCTCCCTATAAGATCAAAATACGCCAAGGAACAGCCAGTTCAAATTACCCGCCGTTTGGGTCGACCAGGGTAGGACCTTTTTGCTCGCGCTAGATGACCCAACATCAGCGCTCGCTCATTCTGTGAACTAAGGGGGTAACCCGCCGTCAAGGAAACCTCGCAATTACGCTTCTCTTCTTAAAGGTGTTTGTATCTGTGTTAAAAAAAATCTGTATCTGTTTGCATCCGCTTGATCAGTCATTAAAAGTTCAATTAACTGTTACAAGTTCCTCAGTTCCAACCCACGGTCTCACACTAAGCAATAGCTTTTCTGGATATTTCAGTTATGGGAAAAATATATTTTGGAATATCTGCAGAAATGCAGAGACGAGTAGAAACAGCTAATGAATAAGAATCATTCTTCCGCCACTTATTGGTTTCCTATTTCCTTCTGGTATTCTTCCGTTTTGTCTCTCCATTTTCTCATTAAAAATTCCTTTCCATCAGTTATCCCTTCCAGTTTTCATGCAAAAAGTCAATCTCTCCGATTCGGCCAACAATTTTTTTTTTGGACGTTTCAAGGTGACTGATAAAAACAGTCAAAATGTCCGTCCGCCGTCCACGCCGACTTTGATAGTAGAAAAATTCTCAAAAAATCTGGAATTTGGATAAAAATTATTGAAATTTTTGGTGATCTAGGCGTGTTGGGATATCATTTTCACTAAATTCTGGACGCTGAACCCAATAAGTCGGGTCCTGAAACGATTGGCGCCCACCCGGAAGAGGTTATTGAGCTGAATCGATTGAAATGAGCCTTCATGCACCTGGTCCGAGGAATAACCAACCCGTGTGAATTTTGTAGAAACCTCGCATTCGGGGCCGTCAATGTGCCCAGCCAATCGTAGCTTTCTTATGCGCCCTCTCGTCGTCTTGGTTATTTTCAAATTCTCCAGTCACCAACTGAACGTACTGATTCATAAATCCATCCATTTCACACACACAAAACCGTAATAGTTTTAGTATTTTAGACTTCAAGAGAGTAGATTTCAGAGAAAATCTGACAATAATTGCTGAGTAAGAAAGTAGGATGCAGAAAGGACGCTCAGAACGAACAACGAATATTTTGTATCGACTATTAAGTTCTGCACCGTTTACGTTTGAACCTTGTCCATACATAGTACATTTCCTCTAGGCTATAATAAACCATTACGGACGAATTCGGAGCATTCTAAAATGGCCGGCTTTGAATCGCCCGAGAAAAGAGTGGATATGCTGAGATAGTTTCTCCCTTGGCTAGTTGAGCGAAATTGTTCAGATTTGATCCGGAAAGGGCCTTGAAAAGCTTTCAGGCTCCCATATTCGCTACAACAACGAGAGACGATCTTCAAATGATGTAACAGTGAAGACTTTGTGGCACGCGGTCACCGAAAACGCGCACAGTCCCATCTAATCAATTGAAATGTCACCCTCCCCGTAGCCCATAACGGAAAAGATAACAATATTCGTCCCTGCCGCAAAAAAAAAAAAAAAAAAAAAAAAAAAAAAAACCGTTTGTATAAATTATGTAAACAGCGTTCCATTACAGGCAACGAGAATTGTTTTCACCCTCCTCGACTGAAATGGTTTTGGGAGAACGAGACCGGTTCCCAACTTTCATTATGCATTCTTTTGCACCCTCGGACCTGTAGGTAGTTTCGGCACGCTTTTTGCGAGGGGAGGCGCAACGCGATGGAACAGAATCGTTGTTTCTAACCGACAATATTTGTTCCATTCTGACATGATGTGAGCTGTTTGACCCGAGTCCGAATGTTCTTGGATATTGGATAGTATCCTGAGTTTTATGTTATTCCTGGAATAAATCAATCTATGTTTTCTTGCCCTTTCGATTTGCAACAGTGTTTTCCAGGCGTTTCAAGGTCTCTAGATCAAAGAACGCTTCAAACTCTTTCACAGGGGTTGGTTATTCCTCGAACCGGAAGCATTTAGTGGAAAATATTACCCCACACGCCTAAATCGCCGTAAGGGTAGAGAAAATCAATTTTTTAAAAAAATGTATCCGATTTTGTCAATTATTACTGGTGTTCACGGGTCAAAATGTGTTTTTGAAAAACGTCGGTTTGCTTTACTATTCACACATTAATAGGAAAGATTGAAACATTTTGCAACTGCTCACAAAGGGTTTACCATTTACACCAAAAAAGCGCCAGGATACGACCTATAAACAAGGTCCAAATTCTGAAACACCTACCGCGCAAAACAATCATTAAAACAACGAAAATTATAAATGCCTGCCATCAAACTTCGCCACGTCCCCGAACTGTGGAAAATAGCAGAGGTAATTATGATTCCTGAAAGCCTGGCAAACCAGCGAATGAGTAAACATCGTATCGGAGAATATCACTCCTACCAGTTTTTCTCAAAACTGTTCGAAAAAATTATAGCAAAGACTACTATTAGAAATTGAAAAACGTAAAATGATTCCAAAGACACCAATTTGGTTTTCAGAAAAGAACACTCGACAATTGATCAAGTTCCCCAGCATCATTGAAAGAGCGGTAGAGGAAAACCTGCTTTCCGACGTCACGCAAAGCATTTGACCAAGTCTGGCCACAAGGCTTGATACATAAAATACGTAAATTACTCCCAGCATGTTATGTCAGATCTCATGGAATCATACTTACTGATCGTTTACTTCAGAATTAAACAGAGGAGGATGCGTTCTCTGTAACTACAAGGATCGAGGCTGGGTGTGTGCCACAAGGCAGTGTACTGGGCCCACTACTTCTCCTGCTCTACACTTGCGATCTGCCAGAAACTGAGAGAACACCACTGCTACGTTGGCAGATGACACAGCCATCCTGGGCCGTTGGTAAAGCTCAATAGGTCCCTAACCTTCTCACAAATGGACAAGTAAATGGAGAATTAGACTGGTCCAGAAGTAATGTCTTGGCTGCCTGCGTTGACCGATACAGATATTTCCGGAAATGACAGATTGCATTACGAGCTACAGATCGAATCTGTCGATGAAGTAATACGAAATCAACGCTCAATCACCTTAGAGGCTCCAAAGTCTGTTAAACGAAGATGTTGTTCCGCCTTCTTGACACCAATGACCTACTCAGAAGACTGAAAAGAACAAAACCGCATGAAACTGGTTCAGTTAGTGTGAGTGCCCCAAGCAATTCACAGACTTGTTAAGAATAAGTTAGTATCTTATTCTGAAAGCAGTTGTTAGTATTAGGTCATCACAGAAATGTTGCTTATAAGTTTTCTACTTGGTGCAACAAAACATGACAAAAAAAAAAAAAAAAAAAGTACACCAAAAAATTACGCCGTCTAGCGATTAGTTCTGTCAAAAAGTTTTCGAAAAGTTGCATACAAACCCTTGGACCAAGAGCAAGGAGACTAATTTCCGAATGGATTCAGCGTCCAATGTTCAGTGGAAATTGATTAATCCCACACGTCTAGGTACTAGAAATCTCGAAAACACTCATTCGAAATGGGTGGATAAGCATCTATTTTGACCCATAGCCTTTTCCGATGGGCGCCAATCGACTACCACAAAATTTTCTACAACCAAAAATCGGCGAGGACGGGAGGACGAATACATC
>CM034000.1:30613734-30658092 GCA_019603395.1 Cyrtorhinus lividipennis
GATTTGCGGATCGATTTTGCGGTGAATCTAGAATACTTTTTTCATACTGAAAAACAAAAATTGCGTTGAATTGGGATGAAAAATAAAATTTACTCTAAATTTTTGCTGTTTCACTTCACACGCAAGTCATCAGGACGTCTTGGACAATCGTCAACACGCACCTAATCGAGAGGTATTTCTTCCAGTGCTCGTATTAGGGAATCCCATAATTGTAACCCAAAGGAATTAGGCCATTCTTCAGTGCTGATGAACTCCGAGGTTCTTGCCTTGAACATTCTTGCGGGATCTACATTGAAGAATAACTTAATAAGATGTTTTGTAAAACGGTTTCTTGTTACGATTGTGCACTCGGTCTCCTTGCTTTTTGCTCAAGTTGAGTTTTATAGCACCTTTCCGCGAAATAGCACACTCCATACCCTCGAGACTACCCCTATAAGCATCCCAAACGAGTCGAACACCGACTATGAGTGAAAATGTGTAGAGTGAGAATATGTTTTCCAGATAAGTAGGTAAGTACCTACTCAAAAGAGAGTAAAACGTTAGACTGACGTCAGCATTTTAATCCGTTCTTCCTTGAAATAGATATTATAGTACTTCATTGAAGAGCGGAAATTGAACTATAGCTTCTCAATCTAAAAAGTTGTTTAAGCTTAGTGAAAAAAAAGAAAAATGAAAGGGAAGCGAGTTGCATCCGGAAATTGATACTCCAGCCTGAAGGACATCCGCTACTTTAAACAGAGCGACAGAGGGGAGAAGTGTATATTCTGTACACAGGTGCCATGATAGGGAAGACGTTTTATTCGAAGAATATTTGAGAAAAGTTGAGCGGATCGTTGTTAGCATAGTGATCAGGAAGAGGGGTCTCGGTTCTTTTCGTTTTCGCTCTCCATCACCCTCCGCTCTTTTTTCTTCTTCGAAAATATGAAGAATGCATTAGAACACGGGAATTCGAAATTAACTCTATTACCCGTTCCCCAACTCCGATAGAGGGGAAGTAACTAAGATGCCTTTTTAGGCGTTTCTACCTGACTGCATGAATTAGGGGCATTAAGGAGAGAGGGAGAACGATTGCGAGGCAAGTCCTCTTTAAACAAACCCCACTTTCTCCTTACTCCAACATAACTTTATCTCTATAAGAATGCATAATTTTATCAGGTTTCCCGAACACGAAAGTGCCTTCACAACTCAGTGGACGAACTTTCACAGGAATGTTTTGTTATGGGTAATCTGTACTTCGATTTTTATCCGAATATTTGACCAACTCGATTACATCAGTTCCATATATGGAGTTCCCCAAATGCAATTCTAAATGCAAAATTTGGATACGATTGAACTGTAATCAGACTGGAACGCCATCAGCCTACCACACATAGCGTAGTTTTTGAATTTCCCATGAAGAAACATTTTCTGAATAACAAATTTATTTTTAGGTTATTTCATCAATAACACGAAATTTTCGAATTTTTATTAAGTTTACTCATGGAGCCCATCTGTAAGCCCCCCCCCCCCCCCCACAGCCACCTAAACGACTTTGTCTCATTCATCCTGACTCTCCATTTAGCTGCCTGGAGAAATTTCTACTTCTTAGGAGGTACAAGAGTGGGCCAAGTATACTACCTTGTGGTACACCCGCATTGATTCGTTTGGGCACAAAAAATGCACCAATTTAATCGTGCAAACAATTTTGCAAAAAAATTGCAATTACGAAAAAAAACATAATTTTGGTTAAAACGTCCAATTTTTTTTCACGTAATTTTTTTCCATTTTCTCTCCAATTGTCACATTTACCCTTAAATTATGTCATAAAAATAAAATTTATTTATACCGGTTAATATTTGGGATTTGAACGAAGACTTTTCACGAATGAACGTAAGAATTTCTTGGAGAAAATGTTTCCTTTATCCGGTTGAATGATGACACAGTTTAAATAGTTATTTGTTGGATAATCAACCTATGTTTTCATGCTGAAAATCAATCTCTCCGATTCGGCCCAAAATTGTTTTCTGGTGTCAACATCAAAATTGTGTAAATCTTAAATTTTAAGGACTTGTTTCCGGTTCTAATAATTAGGACCAATTATTGGTCCTCAAAACTTTTCAGCCCGATCAGACCAAATATTGGGGGTGGTGGAAGGGGTAGGGGTAAAATGTGTTTTTTTGAAAAATGGATTTTCGTGATTTTTGGCGACGTAGGCGTGTGGGGTATTGTTTTCCACTAATTTTTAGACGCTGAATATAATGAAAAGGGTCCCAAAACGGTTGGCGCCCACCAGAAGAGGTTATGGGTATAAATGGGTGTTTATCTTCCCATTTAGAATGTGATTTTTTGAAATTTCTGGTACCTGGGCGTGAGGGGTATCATTTTCCACTAAATTTTGGATGCTGAATCGATTGAAGGTCTCCATGCTCTTGGCCCGAGAAATAACCAACCAATGTGGAGGAATTTGCAGCGTTTTTTCATGCATTTCCTATCTTTTTGGCTGAATTAGTGTACACTAACACTCAATTATTTGAGGCGTTGAGGAGCCTATCAGATGGCAAATTTGACGCTCTTTCTAATGATTTATTCAGATTTGAGGTTATATAGTCAATTAAAAGAGTTAGGGCCACTTTATTTTCACATCAGGTCGGAAACACGTTAAAATCATGAGTCGTGAATCGGAAACAAAGCCTCTAATAAATGAAGTCCTAGGGACAATTTTTGTTGCAAATAAGTTGATACAAACCCTTGAAGGCTGTCAAATGTTAGCATTAACATCCTGTATTTCATTTCTCCTGGAGGCATAATAGTTAACGGCAATAGTGGTTTTATTGAGTGCAACATAGCTGCTCGGTTTATTAGTAGAAATTTAAAGTATTTATACTTAATTCTTGTTGGTTGATTTGGAGCCAAAATACGTTGTTTTGCCAAATCCTATAAACACGTTTCTATAGAAAATCTCCAGGTGAATCAGATTGCCTCACTATGTCGTAACTCGCTGAGTTTAGTGTTCCCGGGTTAATCTCTTGTCCGGCTCGGGTTCACCTTTGATGAGGTGGCTTTTAAACTAGCTAAGATGAAATTAGAAAATAGTGGAAAACAGCAACAGCGATGTGTCCCACTAAACGCTCAACACGAATTAATTTCATCCTTCTCATAGTAACTTTATTAGCGCTCATTTTGGAGCTGAGACGTACGTGGTAAAGACAACGTTATCTCTTCTTGCGGGAAGAAGAAGCATTTACAGTAATGGAAGGAGAACCGACTTGCCCTCCGCCGTTTCACGCAATATCTAACACGAAAAGCGCGTTTTCCGCGACACAATGTCATCGTTAGTGTCGAGGAAATCGAGAATAAGGGACACGAGGAGATAAAGGAAACGTTATAGACTCGGGCTGTTTGATTTATAACAATGATTGCCATCAATATTGCCAACATAACAACATGCCAGTGACTCCTACATTGCCACTACGTTTTAAAGATGTTATTCTGAGAAGAGTAGCAGAATACATTTCAAATACTTATTTGTACGTGAATTCAAGTATAACCCAGCTCCCGGCTCCATGCCGATTATTCAATTACAATTTTTGACAGGAAAACATCAGAAGGACAGTATGGGTACAATTTCTGAAAACTGCCTTAACTTGTCGAGACTGAGGGTAACACCAAAGACATGTCAGGGGAACCATAAGACATCAGTGAGACAAGACCGAAGGGAACGGAGGGAGATTGAGAGCAGGTCAATGCCATACTCAGCCGACAGCAGGTTAGCTATTCTAGGAAGTCGGCAGAGAGGTCGAGAACCCATGTAGTTGGTGGGCGAAAATGGCGCAGCAAACAAATCGCAGGAACGCAGGCCGACTCAGGTCCCGCAGGCCAAACTGAACCAGCAAGGATTGGGCATCAATGCGCCCAGAGAAGATGCCGTGGATGAAGGACATGTCTGCGAGAGCCTGGCAGGCAGAGGGGCTGGGCAGGTGAAACTGGTGACCCAGGGCACTGTAGTCCATATCATCACGACAGACCCCAAGCTTGAAGGCCAGGTAACGAAGGAACGCACGGTACACCCTATTGAGCTGATTCCACATGGCATTCGTAGGAGAGCACCAGACGACAGAAACATACTACAGGTGAGCTCCAAGTGAAGCTGGACAATAGCCCGGTAGAGGGCAACGAGGGCAGTGGTGCCCAAACGCTTCATAAATCCACTGGTACGCATAGCTCAAGAAGAAGCCTGGGCAATGTGTTCATTGAAGGTCAGCTGCCTGTCCAAATGAACACCAAGGTCGCAGACTACGGTGGAATGGTAGATGGTGGCAGACACCCAGAGAAGGGGTTCGAGGGAGCCCCAAGCATGGTTTGTTGTGCATCTCTTAGATGTCACATTTTTCGCCAAAAAAAGCCGCAGTCCCCTGATAAGTGTTGTTAAGTTGTAGACTAACTTTTTGCATGGAATGGTTCACATTTGGGTGTGTGTTCCGATGAGAATGTACCTGCGGGATGTGAGTGCTGGAACTAGCAAATTATGTGAGGTACAGCTTCATCTGCTTTCTCTCAGATTCTGCATAGGGTTGTTGATTGAGTCATCCTTATGCGGTTCAGATGAAAACGCAGAAGAGCGAAGCCGGATAATAGGTTAAATTTCGCTTTTACGTCCCTGCATTTAAGTCTGAGTATGTCCTTGGTGAGTGATGGGTGGGGTTTTGCCACTGCACACTTACTGTGGACGTGTTAAGTATTCCGCCATTTGTTAGTGTGTTTCTTCCACGTCGACTCTTTGATGGCAGCGCTGACGGAATTTTCGGGCAAACAAACAGCCAGGCTCAGGGCCTAGAAAGGGTGTTTTGGAGCACTTCCTGGCAAGCTCATTGGCTTTTTCGTTGCCCTCAGTACAGTATAGTACGGAGGGACATCCAAGAGCAGCGCCTTTGATGCTGTAAGAGTACAAATATGGGGACAGCTAGCGGTGATACATCATCGCCAAACATGTCTGGATTGAGGGAAAGAATGATATCCGAGCACTACTGAATGAAGTCATCAAGGCGAAGTAATGGAGTCAGAGAGATCAAGCACCTGAACGAAGAGTTAATGAATTCCACATTCGACGTCTCAGCTTGAAAACATTTCATATACTCGAGACGTTTTTGATTGGTTATTCCTTGAATAATCGACCTATGTCTTCATGATAATGGTCAACCGCTCCGATTCGGCTCAAAATTGTTTTCCGGACGTTTCATGATGTCCTGATCAAAGAAGGTCAATGTCCGTCCGCCGTAGGCCGTCCATCGTCCGCGCCGTTTTTGGTAGAAAATTTTCTAAAAATCTGAAATTTGGGTCAGGGGTCTGTTCCCTGCCGAGATGGGTTCTCGAAACTTTTCAGCCCGATCGGGGTGGGGGGTAGAGGTGTTTTTTGAAAAATGAATTTTCGAGATTTTGGGCGATTTAGGCGAGTAGGGTGTCATTTTCCTCTAAATTTTGGACGCTGATTCCAATGAAACGGGTCCCAGAACTATTGGCACCCACTGGAAGAAGTAATTGGTCAAATTGGGTATTTATTACCCATTTTGAATATTTGTTTTCGGGATTTCTGGTACCTAGGCGTGTGGGGTATCATTTTCCACTAAATTTTGGACGCTGAATTCAATGAAACGGGTCCCAGAACGATTGGCACCCACTGGAAGAAGTTATGGGTCAAATTGGGTATTAATTACCCATTTTGAATATGTGTTTTCGGGATTTCTGGTACCTAGGCGTGTGGGGTATCATTTTCCACTAAATTTTGGACGCTGAATTCAATGAAACGGGTCCCAGAACGATTGGCACCCACTGGAAGAAGTTATGGGTCAAATTGGGTATTAATTACCCATTTTGAATATGTGTTTTCGGGATTTCTGGTACCTAGGCGTGTGGGGTATCATTTTCCACTAAATTTTGGACGCTGAATACAATGAAACGGGTCCCAGAACGATGGGCACCCATCGGAAGAAGTTATGGGTCAAAATGGGTATGTGTCCACCCATTTTGTATGTGTCAGGATTTCTGGTGCCTAGGTGTGTGGGGTATCATATTCCACTAAATTTTGGACCCTGAATCGACCCGCCACACCCACTGTTTACCCCATTCGAGGAATGACCAACCCTTGTGTAAGAATTTGCAGATTTTTATGCTGGAATTCAGTTAGCTCTCCCTAGAAAAATGCATGATTTATGATTTTTTGGAAACCTAGTTAAATTATTATGGAAAGATTAGTTTTTGCCACTATGAGAGAATAATACAAAAACAAATTTTTGGGTTGCTGTATAACGTTGTTCTCGTTTCCTGAAAAGTAGCTGCTCCGTCAGTTGGAAGGTTTTTAGAAGGATCCCTTCAATTAGCCCCCAGTACTATCAGGAGCCAAGCACCGCCATTGTGAGCTTCTCAATGAAAACTAATATATTCTTTCTGATTATTACCTTATTAAAGATGCTTCGTTTCTTATATTCATAGTAATAACGACATCATCCATCTTGGTCGAAATTCTATCACAAGAGCGCAAAATCGACAAAGTCGTTGAAATACTAACAAAAAATGTGCTCCTCTCAAACCCATTCATTCTTGAACACCTTCACACGTGGATACTATAAAAGTGTTCGGAGATGACGTTCTAAAAAAGGTGAGTGTCACATCATAATTACGAAGGGCGAGGATGTCACATGATGCAGAAGTACAGGGGGGGGATGTGATGAAAGACTCTTCATAACAACTCAACCGCTTCCATTCCGTTAGGATTTTTCTCCTCTCCGGTAAGCGGTTTTTTTTTCTTGAACGTGGGCACTTTTTAATATTCGCGAACCGAAACTGAGTTTCAACTCTCAGCTTAAATCTGGAGCTTGGTTTTTTTCTCGTGCTGAAGCTCAACTTGTTTTCCGACGAGGCAATTTCGAAGGCTGCGTTTCCTTTAAAGGGAGGATTTTTTTTCCGCGAGTGGTTCGTTTCCGAAGATTTGAAATTCGCACTCTTTTAAATACTCTTCTTTTTAAATGCCATTCCTAAAAATCTCTTCAAGAACGAATAACGGCTCCAGTCCACCACTTTGACACTCCGGCACCAACAACATTTTGGGACTATTGAAGGACTGCGAGTCCATTGCTGTGATTCTTCGGACTCTCCGGAGAGAAATTCGAGTCAGCAATTTTCAAGTTCCAGCAAATATATCATCAAATTTTCGAGGATGCAAGGGCACACGAAAAAATACTTGAAGAATTCACTTACGCAATCATTGACCTGCATCAGTCTGTATCACATTGTACATTGTATTATTGCGCTTGTTCAAACTTCTCTCTCGTCCTCCTTTTTGGTTAGTTATTTCTTGAAATAATCAACCTATGTTTTCGTGCAAAATGTCAATCTCTTCGATTTGGCCCAAAAATTTTTTCTGGGCGTTTCAAGGTGATCAAAAAAAGCCAAATGTCCGTCCACCGTACGCCGTCTACTATGATTATGAATGAATGAATTTTCTAAAAATCTGAAATTTTGTTAGGGACCCGTTTCTGACTCTAGTTGGTCCTCGAAACATTTCAGCCTGATCGGACCAAATTTGGGCGGGATAGAGGTCAAAATGTATATTTCGAAAAATGGATTTTCGACATTTCTGGTACCTAGGCGTGTGGGGTATCATTTTCCTCTAAATTTTGGATCCTGAATCGATTGGAATGGGTCCGGGACCCGCCACACCCACTACATCCCCCATTTTCCCAATTTTGAAGAAATGATTCTCTATGCGCCTAGTCCAAGGAATAATCAACCCCTGTGTAAGAATTTCTAGGAGGAACCTAATACGCACAACCAAGACAAAACCAGATAGTCCTACTTAGTATCAACACTTTTCTAATTGAGAGGGTCTAACTCAGGGAGTCATTTTTTGGTTCGTTCGTGTCACAGTAAAAGACACGACCCTACCAAAACCACGTTACAGATAATTTTGTTCCATACGTATTTCGTAAGAGGGTGAACGGAAAATATTTCAAGGGCGAAACGTAATGAAGAACTCCCCCTCCTTTCCCGAGTTGTTCACGTAGTCTGTTGATTCTTGTCTGGGTACACATCCGGGGCGGGAGATAACCTCAGCAGTAGGTTTCGTCCTCTCACACACTCCCATCTTCAGGATTTCTAAATGACTTCCCGAGAACGAAGAGGCGGAGGGATGTTCTCATACTTGGGGTTACATTCGAGGGGAAGGCTCCTTCAAGGTTTTCCACGATATTAACGCAGGAAAGGTCCTCATATTAAACAAGTCTCCGCCCGTTTTAATTGCCTTAGATTACACATCGGCGAGGGCGGTTGTGTCGTTGGGGTGAAGGCGTATTAGAGCCAGGGTGTAATTTCTCCCTCGGCTTGTCGTCATCTTCACCTTGAAACTAATCGGCCGCTTGAGGTGATCTTCATACCATCTATAAAGCAGAGGGGAAAACCAACATAACGAAGTAGGTACACGAGAACGGGAGCGAGGCGTGTCTATTTGAAAATCAACTAAAAGCTGATCGTAGCCACTAACGATCCGATTCGTGATCAACTAGCGGAGGTGAAAAGGGACAGCAATTTAAATCAGAGCAAAGTCCGATGGAATACTGGACGACCAGCCATGAGTAATCTGGGGAGCCTCATCGCGAACGGAAACCAGGGGTTGAGAGAACACCTCAACATCAAGACCTGAGAGTCATGCGGGTAGTGTATAGATGCTCCCGGTTATTAAGATACTCGGTTATTTCCTCTACGCGGGCAAAGTCCCCATAAAAATGCCAAATTATGAAATAAACAAAATTTTCAATAATACAGGGTGTCCCCAGGGTAATTAGAATCCCAATCTTATTGTGAATCAGCGTTGAATGACAATGAAAATTCATGTGCCACATTTTTGAGCTCACAATCAACCACTATTTGACAATTATGGGGTTGCGCAACTTTGCGTGCTCGCTGAACCGGTTGCGCGCAATAAAAAAAATTGCTTGAGGAATCGAATTTTCATGAAATTTTGGGTTGAATCCGAATTTATAACGAAAAATTGGTGTTCCCGTTCAAGAAAATAAAGTTAATATAACTTGTGCATCGTTGGGCAGTTGCGTGGGGTGCACAAATATGCTATTTGAGATCCTTGCGAAAAATAATTTTTTTTTTTTTTTTTTTTTACGATTATAGGTCGGGGGGAGGGGGACTTGTGGGACACCCTGTATACTATGAAGAATATTAATATGAAGTCTTGACTTTCGATCAGTTGAAATGACGACTAAATATTATACTCTTAGCGATGATAGAATTGTCTGTAGATACACAGGAGTTAGAATACAGCTCATTGACTATCCCTTTCTTGGATTTACTTTCTTCTTCTTCTGTTCTTATCATACACGAATGGATCAGCGTGAATACCATATTTTACAGTAATAGCTTTTGACACCGCAAAATGTGGAATATCGAGAGAACTGTTAGTAAGGGCCGAATCGGCTGGTTTCGAATTTTCATTCAATGAATCACAGATTATGTTCGCTGGCCGAGGATCACTCGGCAGTATCAAGGGTCGTTTAGCAGCATCGGTGAAAATCAACTCAAAATAGTTCGAACAATAGTAATTCTAGTTACTCGGAATGAAGCCCTCAATGATTCCTACCGGTCAGATTTCGTGACGTTTTGAAATCCTCGTCGATGTTTCACCTTTTTGCCGAACGGTTCGGACAGCATTTCACCCGAGTCTGTTGTATACCCACCATTCTCGTCTACCTATCCAATCACCGCTTTGTTGGTGGTTCGACAATAGCTTGGGAAGGATCGGACAACGGGTTAAATGGCCCATTGTCTCCGTCAGATGGGGTCAAAATGTTCTCGCTGTAATCAACTCTGAATTCAATTCAAGTTCCTTTCGATCACATCGTTCAACTGCTTTTTCCCTTCATAAATAACTTCTACTGATCGCCTGTAATTGATTTCTCCAACGAATCGATTCATAGTTGCCACCTTCAATAAAAATGAATCAGAAAAAAAATAAAAAAAATAATTCATATATTTTCTTCGAATTAAGTTGTTACGGTGAAATAGTTGAAAGTTCTATAGGCTACTTGTTGACGGGAGGACGTAGTATTTCAAGGATAATTTCAACTGAACGAATTAAGGAAATTAGTAGTATTTGTAGAGATTCGACCACGAAAGCGCGGAGAATAATTTGAACTGAAACTGCACAAAAGTGTTTTCCGAAAATTTGGAAATATCACATAATCCCATTAAACGAAAATGTAAGTTTCCATGTAATTTAATGACCTCTCATGTAAGGTGTCAGCGAAGTGATATGAACAGACACCTTAGAAGTGAGTATATAATGACAAGGGACCCCCCCCCCCCTTCCGTACACCTAATCGAGCCTCTGAGGATGACTTATGTTTAGGTCACCGAAATTTGCGGTCGAGGGGAAATCCTTGGCTCGCCCCAGGGTGGAAACCCGCTTGCCTTGAAAGTGAAAGGGGGGTTGGAATTAGAAAGATAAACTCCAACTAGTTAACCCTCTAATTAGTTCGACCGACGGGCATGTATCAGCTGTCCCTTTAGCTCTAGACGTGTTTCATGGTTAGCCGTAGTTTGATGCACCTCATTTTTATCCTTCGCTCAGGGCTAGATCCTTTAGTTGATTTATCCTCCGAGGAAGAAAACCACTAGAGATTAACTCAGGGGCGGGTTGCGATCGTAATTTGATTAAGATTAGTGAACGCTCAGAACAGAACCACGTGGGAGATCGGATGAAATGATACATTTAAATGAGCAGGACGTAGAACTTTCTTCATACTCACTGGAGTTCACGTCACGGGAGACAACCCTCCACTGATATAAACCAACAAATTCAATCGGGAGTAAGTCTCATGTTGCCTTTCGCAACCTAATTCAACATCCTCCTTGAATTTTTTTTAATTGGCTTAATACTTGAAATTGTACGAATACTTGACTCTTTTCGGCACAACCTCGCAATACTTTCATAACAAAAGGTATAGTTTTGGTTGGTTATTGCTTGAATAAGCAACCTATGTTTTCATGCAAAGGGTTAATCTCTCCAATTCACCCTTAACATTTTTGCTGGGTGTTTCAAGGTGT
This sequence comes from Cyrtorhinus lividipennis, assembly GCA_019603395.1. Classification (NCBI taxonomy): domain Eukaryota; kingdom Metazoa; phylum Arthropoda; class Insecta; order Hemiptera; family Miridae; genus Cyrtorhinus; species Cyrtorhinus lividipennis. Next base: position 30,624,820 of record CM034000.1, read on the forward strand.
CTGGATCAAAAGGAGAAAATGTCCGTCCGCCGTCCACCATATGCCGTCCGCCGTCCGTCCACGCCGATTTTGGTAGTAGACAATTTCCTACAAATTCTGGTCAGGGGTCCGTTCCCGGCTTTAGTTGGTCCTCAAAACTTTTTAACCCGATCGAACCAAATTTGGGGGGGGGGGGGGGGGTAGGGGTCAAAATGTGTATTTTGAAAAATGAATTTTTGAGATATTTTGCAATCTAGGTGTGTGGGATATCATTTTCCACTAATATTTGGACCCTGAATGGATTGGAACGGATCCGGGATGTTTCCCGAATTTTCCCTATGTTGAAGAAATGAGTCTCCATACGCCTGGTCGGAGGAATAACCAATCCCTGTGTATGAATTTGCAGCCTTTTTTTCTCGTAGCAACGAATTCGAATTGATTGAGCGTTCCTTCTCTCACCGCTGTATTAGAATAGCTAATAATGGGAAACAGGACCGAAGTATGAACCCTGAGGTACACCGTTTTATGAATGAACATGTTGGAAATAGGTGGTATTCTAAGCATTGAGGTGGTTATGAACAGCAAACTCCAATTCGAGAATTTCTTTCCAGTATATTTTGTCCATTCCAATTCTCTTGATTGGGACGTGGATAGGTATTCCACACACGTAAAAACTCGCTCTTGACAACAGTGGAAAATCTAAACATCCTCCGCTTTATCGTTTTCATTCGTCCACGCTTCAAAGAGCTTTCTATACCGCATTCAACGCAAACGACTGAATTAGTGAAGACTCGAGGCGATATTGACCGTCATTCATACAGGAAAAAAAAGAAGAGTTTTCAGACATCAAAGTCATGTGTAATTGATGTGTTTCGATAAAAATCTTTCTATACACGACGAGTGATCAAAGCCGCAATGATTGCTTGGTTAGCTGAAAGGCGATGTGCTTCAATGTGGATCTGAGAGGAATGAAAATAAATAAGTAACGCTGAAAAATAAATAAACAAAACCGACCGAAAAAAAAGTTGATGTTTCCTTTCGCTCAGTTATCATCGGCGTTCAGAATCAAATTCATAAGGGAAAGAAGGAGATAAAGTCCTGGGGAGAAGTCAAACATGCAATTACCCCGGTCGGATGCAGCCGAATGGTTAGTCAATATTTGATCAAGCGGAAAAAGAGCTGTTGACCTTTGGCCTTGACCCCTTTGAGACCATCTGTTGAATCATCCGAAGGTCCCAAGCATTGGGAGGAAGGCCTATTTTCCCTTTTTTCTTCGACCGTCCCTTTCCTGGATTTCCTCTCTTGAGTTCAGCTTCGTTTGCCGGTGCTCTCTTCATACATAAATGGACTTTTTTGGCTTTTTCGACCGTCGCAACTAGAGAGTTCTGGTGGAAATCATTGAATAGGTACGGAGTATCTATTCAGATATGGAGCCAAAGTTGTTCCTTCATGGAAGCACTCCAACCCCCGATTCCCTCTCGTGCGCCATTTGATGAGAATTTCTTTATGTTTTCCTTCACCTTTGTTCGTTTCCAAGGCTGCCAGGCAACGGAAGCTTCGTTTTCACATTGGAAATACCGGAATGAAAACGCTCTCCGAAATATTCCGAAACTTCCACTTTCAATTTGAGCTGTACAGCCGAACCGAATTTGATTTCGCGTCTGCCTATGTACATTCTCCAATCTCAACGATATCTCCTGCCATTTTATCAGATTTCAATAAACATTCTAGAAATAGTTTAGTTGGTCAGCCAACGTGTGATTGGTCTTCTATCCAGTGTCGAAAATGGCGACGGAACTGGTCTCTGGTAACCCACCGATTAATAGGTGATGACATGGTATCCACGACGTCCAGAAGGCGACGAAGAAGAATCTGTTTTATAGCCTTGAGAGTCACCAGCTGAAGACGCCACAAAAACTTTGGAACCGGAGTGAAGATTTTTAGAACAGGATCCCAGCAAATTCATTTCAGACAGCTTTTCTGGGAGGTCACTCATGGTATATCTTCATGGTTCCGAGCCATTTCGTAGTTCCTCCGAGTTCCCCAGGGTTCTCAACTTGGGCCCCTATTGTCCTGCCTGGTCTTCAACGCAGCCTGTTGTGTGCTGTCTGGCGTCTTCCTCATGTTTGCTGACGACCTAAAGTTACTCTGCAGGATCTCCACTTCGTCTGGCTGCTCAACTCTCCAGGTTACCATGGACGTCCTTCTCTCTTGGTCTGCGGTGATAAGACTCTCCTCGAACACCAAGAAGTGCTTTGTTATGTCATTCTTCCAGCGCAATTACTCAATGGCCGACATCTAACACATTGGCGGCGTTCCACTCAAGTGATTAGTGAATGCTCGAGATCTTGGCGTCTTTCTCTCTCCCAACCTGACGCCATTGTGAGCTGATCAATGCAGGCTCTCGGCCAAGTGAGCCTTCAGAAGTTGTTCCACGATTGAGACAAAGTCACCCTACCTGTTGGCGTCTTCTGGTCGTTGGGTACCTCAGCCAGGCTCCCGGTCTAACCACTTCCCTACAAGGGCCTTTCTGCCCTTCTAACACCAAAACCACCGTTGGCAAGGCGATAGAGGGTAGCAATAATTCACGTCAGACTATATTTTAATATCTCCTGTAGCCTGATTGGTTTTTTAACGATAAGATTGTATTGTGCTGTACGAAAGGAAAATTTTTGGTTCAATTAAGAACGTTTTTCCAAGGATCCTAGGAATGATCATCCAATATTACACTAACTGGATGAATGAAATACACGAATCCGTCAAGCAGTGAGCTGTTCCTATAAAGAATGCAAGGGACAGTGTCTTGAAGAGGGATATTATCGTATTATCGGAAAGTGACGACAGTTGGACCGGAGCTACGAAGGTGCGAGTCCTTGTTCAGGGGGCGGACAAGGAGGAATCGAAGGCCCTTTTGTGTGTGACCCCGGCTGCGCCCTATCAATTAATAACGCCCTCCCGTTAACACCTATCGATACCTATTGATCCTCCCGGACGCACCTCGTCGAATTGAATTAGGACCTACGGTGCCACGAGGCTTCCCAACACCCTCGGGTACCTTCTGCGAGAGCTTGGTGACAGCAAAAACCACTTCCTCGACCTTCGCTCGACAACAGAGTAGATTCGTCGAACTTTTTTAAAAATTTCAACGAGAATTCGAATCAAATCAATGAGCTCGCAGGATGTGGGAATTCTCAGTTCTTCGTTTTGGTTTAGATATCAATAACCTCAATAAAAACTTATCCTATTAGAAGAAAAATCCGCAAATTTATGATACTGGAGAGAGAAAGGCGTCTCTATTACTTCTTTTTTTTCCAATTTTTATTTGAAAGGAAAGAACCCGCCCAGGTCGTAATTGTCCGAACAGAGCTCTACCAGAATAGCTACACCTCTCTACATCATTCCAACCCTGGTGATTTATCGCTCGTTTTTTCTCTTTCTCTTTTCCCTTTCTTGATCGGAGCATTAAATCATCCCATTATTGAGCCCCGTCATGAGCAATATTGCTACCTATTGAACATCGAATCGACAAACGATTCCAATTCTACACTCCAAAACCCGTTCTATAGAGCTTCATAAAAATGGAAAAACCAAATGGGCCGCTTTATTCAAATGTCACGACGATCGTCTTCATTCATACTATTTATAAGTACCCTCTATTATAATTGTACGTTCTATTCTGTTCTTGTAAGTGATTGAATTCAAACCCAGATTGGAATTTTCAGTTGTTCAATTATTCCTTTCGATTATAATGAAAAGAATAGTATGCGCTCGTATTTTTTTGCTGTTTCACATTAGGATTGAGGTTGTCTGTAGAACCCGTACAATGTTCGTTTGCCTAAGAGAGAGGGGGGAGGGGTGGAGTGTAGATTATTAAAGAACCACCTATCATCGGCTAAACCTTCCCTGAAGTCAGGCGTTTAAAATTTGAAGGAGAAGGGGCGCCGGCGACTGGTAGGGGTGGAAGCTGACGTCACGGGGGTTTGCATTCTAAAGCCTCTGTTGAGGAGTCACGCGGCCATTGACAGGGCCAAGAATTTTCTTAAAATAAGTAGATAGGTAGTTGAAGGACAGGGTAAGGCAGTGCCCTTTAGTGCACATGCCCTCTGACTCGGTCAAGAGGAAACCTCTAACTGGAAGGAGATTCAATGTGATCATCCCAGGGAGAGGAGTCTGGACCCAGGGACCCCCGGGGGTGCTGCCAGAGGATCCGGTATGGTACACGGATGGGTCCAAGATGGGAAACGGATCCGGCCTGGGGGTGTACGGCCCGGCGCCAGAATGGGAGCTCTCGCTCTCCCTTGGTAGCTGGGTCACAGTATACCAGGCTGAGCTGCTCGCAATAAAGGAATGTGCTGAGGAGAACATGAGGAGGACCTACCGAGGTAGGCGGATCCACATCTTCTCTGACAGCCAGGCAGCACTCAAGGCCTTAATGGGATCGAGCTCTGACTCGAGGCTGGTGCTTGAGTGCTGGGAAGCCCTCCAGCTGCTGAGTGGAACGAACAAGGTTGTCCTCACATGGGTCCCGGGCCACTCAGGGGTTGAGGGTAACGACCGAGCTGACGCTCTGGCTAGGCGTGGGTCGGGGACTGCCTTTACGGGACCTGAACCATGCCTAGGAATCTCCCGCACCCTACTATCGGGATGGGTGGCAAACTGGGTTCGCTCCCAGCACCAGAAGCGCTGGGAGCGGACGCCGCGGCAAGAGCACGGTCATATTATGATGACTGGTCCTAACAAAGGTAGGGCCACGAGATGCCTAAACCTTAATAGAGCTTCCCTGACTCACCGTTGGCTTATTTACAGGACACGGGATTCAGGAGGCATCTCTGCAGGATTGGGGTGCGCATTGGTACCCCTGACTGCAGATTCTGTGGCGAGGACGAGGAGACAGCGTCTCACATCGTCTTCAATTGTCCTGCCCTGAAACACAGGTGTTTCAGAACCTTCGGGACTTTGGACCGAGGGGACTTCCTCAACCAGGAGAACCTGGTCGGAGCTCTGCTGGATCTAGTCGGAACACGGAGCTTCGGCCAAGATGAGCTCCGGGGGCTAGCACAATGGGCCACTAGGTCTAGGTGCGGGGGGCGGGCACGATGATGGACGTCCCCTCTACCCCTGTGTAATTAATCTAATCTAAGGTGTCTAGATCAATATTAGCAAATGTCCGTCCGCTGTCCGCCGTCCGCCGTCCACGTAGTAGAAATTTTTCTAAAAATCTGAAATTTTGGTCTGGGGTGCGTTTATGGCTCTAGTTGGTCCTCGAAACATTCCAGCCCGATCGGACCAAATTTGGGCGGGGTAGGGGTCAAAATGTGTATTTCGAAAAATGGATTTTTGAGATTTTTTGCCATCTAGGTGTGTGGGGTATCATTTTTCGCTAAATTTTGGACACTGAATCGATTGGAATGGGTCTGGGACCCGCCACACTCACTGTTTCCCCAATTATCCCCACGTTTGACATGATACCTAACTCGTTACTTGCATTTTATATTATATTACGACACTTTTCCGTTATCAAGACCGTTCTTAGCTAGGTTATACCACCATCAAATCGGGATTTATAAAAAATGAAATTAAAGGAAAAGAGGCTCAAAGAGGGACTGAACATTTTTACAACCAGCGATTCTCTGTAGGAAGTGACAGCCTTGAGACATGTTTTATCAGGAATTTTTACTCCTGGCTCTCATTCAGTAATAGCCTCATCTCCCGAGGCAGTTTCGACTGTCGTTTCGAGTGTTTCATCTTTTTATTTGTCCTCTCGCTGCTCTCACTTAAGGCAAGTTAGGCATCGACGGTCTTCACTTGAAATTGGTTGAGTAAAAAGACTTCCTCGTAAACATCAAGTTACCTATCAAAATTCTGTTTGAAACGTCGAGGGGGGGTATTTTAGTCGTTGCCGAAGAGCTCTTTGGAAGAGTTATTTATTATCAACGAGGAAAATACGTTTGTGTAAGTAATGTTACCAATTTCCGGAAGGTTTTCTTTAAGGAGCTTCTTTTTATTGCAAACGGAGTTAACTTTTGAATTCGGTTGGTACCCATTAAATTACAGGAAAGCAAAGTGCCGACAACTCGAAGATGAAAAATTAGAGGAAAACGCTAATTAGAATATCAATCTTCTTGTGAGATGAATTTGTTTTTAATACGTTTTAGAACGTTTTTGATAAAATCACTTTTGGTGTGCACTTCACTGTTCTGCGAAGTGTGAATTTGGAGTGGAAATTAAGACGTTGAACACCGAACAGTGGCAAATTTCGAACTCTTATCTTGATTACAATGTTTCTGTACTTAGCAAGAGAGCATTTTGAACCGGCCACGTTTTTGTGGACGCTACAGATCATTAAAGAAAACTGCCGTTGATCGTTGATAATGTACATTATTTCTAGATATCATGCTAGACCCGTATTTCCTCCCTACGATTTGATTTTTGGCCTTTTTTAAAGCATACGTTTCTCTTTCTCAACCACTGAACTTATGGATGAATTAGCTTCAACACGTGACTATAATAGGATGTACCCACTGTTTCCAAAACAAATTTTCCTGTAAAAAGGGGTGTTTCTGAGAGTATCTTCATTGCTTACGAATTAAACCATGCGCATGGAGAAATATTTAAAAATAAATTCAGCGTCCATAACCTCATCCGGTGGATGGCAACTGTTCCGGGACCCGTCTCATTGAATTTAGCGTCCAAAATTTAGTGGAAAACGATACCCCACACGCCTAAATCGTCGAAAATGTCCGAACATGGGGAAAACGAGGGAACGGTGGGTGTGGCGGGTACCGGACCGAATTCCAATTGATTACAGGATCCAAAATTTAGTGGAAAATAATGGAATAGGTACCCATTTTGACCCATAACCTCATTAAGAGGGCACCAATTGTTCCGCGACCCGTTTAATTGGATTCAGCGTCCAAAATTTAGTGGAAAATAATACCCCACTCACCTAGATCGCCCAAGATCTCGAAAATCCATTTTTCAAAATACACATTTTGATCACTACTCCTTCTCAAATTTTTTCCGATCGGGCTGAAAAGTTTTGAGGACCAACTAAAGCCAAAGACGGGTCCCTGACTGCAACGGCCCAAAATCTATTTTCGGGCGTTTCAAAGTGAGTAGATCAATAATATCAAATGTCCGCCTGCCGTCCACGGCTACACTGGTAGTAGACAATTTTCTAAAAATCTGAAATTTTGGTCAGGGACCAGTTTCCGGGTCTAGTTGGTCCTCGAATCTGTTCAGCCCGATCGGACCAAGTTGGGCGGGGTAGGGGTCAAAATTTGTATTATTTCGAGAAATAGGATTTTCAATATTTTGGCGATCTTGGCGTATGGGGTATCGTTTTTACTCAATTTTGGACGCTGAATCCAATGAAATGGGTCCCGGAGTGGTTGGTGCCTTCTAGATGAGGTTATGGGTCAAATGGGTACCTATCTACCCATTTCGAATGCGTTTTCAAGATTTCTTGCACCTAGGCGTGTGGGGTATCATTTTCCACTAAATTTTGGACCCTGAATCGATTGGAATGGGTCCGGGACCCGCCACATCCCACTGTTTCCCCCCTTTTCCCCTTGTTGATGAAATGAGTCTCCACGCGCATTTCAGCCATGCTTTGAGCATTAAATGTTTAGGATATCTGTTTAAAACCGACAAACTATCACGAATGGAAGAGAACGTCAAGACCCCGCCGGAAATCGGGCCGCTACCAATATGACGTCATCTGCTACCTATTAGCGTGACGTCAGCTTCCCCTTGCTCTCGGCAGTCACCCACTGTTCCTTCCTCTCAAGTTACAAATATCTCTGAATTTCGATATTGTATTTATCCAAATAATTACCTTATGTACTCATGCCTGAGGTCGATTTCTTCTGACTCACCCAAAAATTAGACATTTTGTGTTTGAAGGTAGTACACAATATCAAACTTGAAATGTACACATCAGGCAGTTTATAGCGGTGGAAACTCTTCTAAAAATCTCAAATTTTGTTTATTGACTCCTTCCACACCCCAGTTGGTCCTCAATTCGTTTCAGCCCAATCGCGCCAATCGAAAGCAGGGTTTGGGCGAAATGGGAATTTTTTAAAGCGAGATTTTTGAGGAAATAGCGAGGTGGAGTATATATTATCCACCATATTTCGATCTTATAGAATACACATTATTTTATAGGCTCTAAAATGATTATTATCCAGTTATGAATAAATTGGAGCGTTTATGAACGCGTTTTTAGGTATTCAGGTCGCATAACTGAATCACTATAAATTGATTTATTTTATTTTTTTCTCATGGGAACACTCTACTAAAATGCAAGATATGCTAAGTTACCTCCTGACCCTATGAAGGAAGATGTAGGGGGCCAATGCTGAGCACAAATAAAATATAATTGTAATAATCCTGAAGCAAATGTGCATTCTATCCAAGTATATCACAGGTACAATGTACGTAGATGATTCTACAGTAGATAATCCATAATATGTATTAAGCCTTTTTGCATTTATCTGGTCAAATTCAAGAACTGTATTAAAAGTACGTGGAAACGGCGCATATAGGTTTAAAATTATCCATCTTATATATATTTTTTTTAAAGAAGTGTTTTTATATTTATTTATTTTACTTCACTTTTCTATTAGAAAAAATTAATTAATTTTTCCTTAATTGATAAAATGATTTAATTAATTTTTTTGTTAAATAAGAAATAGTAATTCGGCAAAATTGATTGAAGGTGTTCGTGTCTAGCTCCCCAAACTTATTCAATCAAGAATGAAGAATAGACTGAATGGAGCCTCGTGAAGGCGTCAATGCCAGGCCCATAAATTCGAATCATTCGCAATAAGGGGAGGGTTATTTATTTACTCCGACCCTAATCTACCGTGTTATTGGCCCACCAGGAGAGCGAAAATTATCTATCGGAAGTAATGAGCCGCGAAACGCTGAATTTCACAGGAAATTTTTCAAGGTCTTGAGGGTTGAAAGGGGATAGGATTTTTTGAAAGGTTTTCTTCTCTGACATGGAAGACGTCTTTTCTCTCCCATTGCAAGAGACGCCTTTGCCTTTTTTCATAGCACCCTCTCGACTGTACGCTTGTAATAAACGCCATAACGGTTGACTTGGTCCGTTGTTTACTTGGTTTATAGAGAAGCAATACAAACGCGTGAGTGAGCCTGTTATTCGGATGGAATTTCCACTGCGGCTATGCCCTCGGTATGAAACTGACTTTTCTCAGAGCTTTTCTGGGGGAAGAGAAAAAGTATTGGTAACACGGTAGAGGGTCCCGTGGTAAAATAACTCTGGAGAATCGCTTCAGTTAACCCCTAAGAACAGTATAGAAGCCCCACGTGTTGTAGGATGCGGTGTATTTATGTTGGGACTCCCTCTGAGCTCACCTATGCTTTATCAAGGGAGGGACGGATTCACCGATTATTATGAACAAACAGGACTTGCAACCTGGGAAAAGTCCCCTTTGTTGGCAAGCCCACAAGTGGTATTTTACCGAATAGGGCAAATTGAGAGCAAATGTCCCTTGCTCACTTTTCAAAAATGAATCAGCACCTCAAAAGTCCAAAAGTGACTGCAATAATACATACTCATTACACTCGTATTTCCCAGTTTTGTCTCACCAAGCATGAGCTTTTTACCTGTAAACAAGAGTAGATTCAAAATCAAATTTCGAGTTCAAAGTCAAATTTTGGCGCCAAGCAGAGAGGTTAACCTCTGTCACAATTACATGTAATAAAGGGAATACAATGGTGTCGCTGCCTGGCGGAGAAGAGGCACGTTAAAGCCGATCGCATAAAAGAGGAAATTGTTGTTGTTGCGTTGGCAACACTGGTTTGCCGTTTCTTTGGAGATTTTTGTATGTGTATGTTGTGTTTTGATTGTTAACTGTCGTTTTCATCATGTGTCCCCGTGTTTTGGTATTCGAAGAGATTTTCTATAAGTTTTGTTGTTTAATTTTGGGGGTATGGAACCACCAGTTACTCCAGGGACTTCTCATAGATAATTGTGTCAATGAGCTCATAAGTTTGAGCATGTCTGACGGATCTTTGGACGAGAGTGATTTTTCCTCATTAGAAGTCAACTGATTAATTTTGTATTGCTAATTAATTAATAATACCTAGCGTAATTTTGTAAAATGGCTGTCAATTTCCTACTCCTTTTCATTCTCGCTCATCCCTTTTTGTCCATTCTCTAACAACCTTCACTGTGGAATCCAAAGTAAATTTAGGTATAAAGCATATAAATTGGTGAGCATTATTTGTGTTTGGATTTGTTTAGAAGTAGGAATTATACCATTGAGCCATATTATATACCATAGAGAATTAATCTACTATCAGAGCGGTGCTTATCAATTTTTGCAAGTCGGTTCAGTGCTGATGTTTGTAAAGGAGAAAGATCGTACAAACGGGAAAATTTCCATGCTTTTTCTTTCACTTCTTCTCCGCCAAGCAGTGACTCCTACATAATATTCTTTTTATTACCAACAAGCTATAGTAGGTTTATTATTCAATAAATAACCAACCAAAACAGAGGGGAGGGGGGGGTGTTTGGTGGGATGGAAGGGGGCACATCACAAAACTATCGATTATCTCGCTTGACAGGACATATCGATATATTAGGGCGCCATGACAGGGGCCCCCAACAGTGCATTTCAACCATTTCACTTCCAGGACTCACAAGATGTGCTTTCTCACGCGAGCGAGATCTAGCTGGAATAATAAACCATTTCATAGTAGTTTATTACTGCCAAATCATCAGTGTTTCTTCACTTAATTTCATACACATGAAATGAACCACTTCTTATTTACCTATTGATCTATGAATATGGATAATACTGGATTTGATAATCGAAAAACACTTCATCACTTGAACGCATTATATTCTTGGTTCTCAACAAGCTCACAACCACAACCAGAACGACGACAAGTGTCAGAAGAGAGAAAACAAGATGGCCTCGCAGTGTTGACAACTGCGAGGTGAACTTCATTATTTTGATCTGACATTATAAATCAGGATTGCTTGTTGTTTATATAAGAGTAATATTTCTTCTATATTTTCTTGAGGTTTTTCTTCTATCAAGACAGGTAGATCATATCTCAACAAGTAAGGATTTGACTAGTTCAGTAGTTGAATCTCCTCCCGCTAGGTAGGTAGTTGGTGCAGGGAGCGATTGAGCTGTCCCGAGTAGTCAAATATTTAACGATTACTTCAAGCTTTTACCCTATGGTGAAGGAAATTGAATAATTCGAAATTTTGACTCTGCTTGTTAATCATGAGTTGATGCTGTTGTTGCCTATGCCTAATGAACTTATTGACTGGAAATTAGCAGTATTGACACCACATCGTGGGGAATATGTTCGATAGTTGCCCAGAATAATTTGTAAAAGAGACTACAGCCCTAAAGAGTGTGAAAAAAAGTTACGTCCAACATCGCATTTGTGAACAAAGAGGCCATCACCGTATCACTGCTGGAAACGTGATTTTTGTGACATGAAATGAGGTTTCGAAGCGAGCGTAGTACGTTTCCATATTGAACCTCACCGATCTCTATTGTTAGAGTATAGGGAAGTGAACAAAAGGTTTGCCACATCGAAACCAGTCGAGTGAGCGAACAGAATCACCAGTGCTCATTGTATCCTGTAAATGGAGCTTCGGACTTAACCGAGTTTTCCAATCCGGAGTCCACTCACGGGAAGGGAATATTTTTTAATTATCGGCGACTGTCGAGCATGTTCGTTTTGTGTGGCGGTTCGAAAAAGAACAAATTTAGACATATTGTCATCACTCGATTACTCCCTCGGTGAAATTTCCACGAAGCTTCGGGTGGTTCGTTGAGCCGTTTGGTTTGCCATCGCAGTGGGCAGATCACTCCAAAGCTGAGTTGCATCTCTCTGAATTCCCAGTGGAAGAGAGTGGTCCTGAACATCAGAGCAGCCGAAACCGACCTATCTCGCAGAGGTGCTTTCATTATTCCTCCTGACGGCCGATAAGGCACAAGCTCCTACGTGGGACATTTGGAAGTGTGCAATTCACACCTACTCAGGAGGCACTACCCACACAAGAGTTTGACATTCATCGGTACCTACGCTTCGGCGGGTGTTCATGCTCTATTTATTCGAGCTTAAAAAAGAACTCAGTTTTTGCTTGCCCTAAAGAGCAGCTTTGTCACTTTTGCATGGATGAGGCGAGGAATGGAGAAAGTGTGACGTCACGTCCTATTTCAGATTTCACCATGAAGAATAAAACGCTGTATATTCTTACTCACGGATTGGTTATTCCTCGGACCAGGCGCATGGAGATTCATTTCTCCAACATGGGGATAATGGAAGAAACAGTGGGTGTGGCGGGTCCCGGACCCATTCCAATCGATTGAGGGTCCAAAATTTAATGGAAAATGATACCCTACACGCATAGGTGCCAGAAATCTCGGAATCAGACATTCGAAACGGGCCCATTTTGACTCATAACCTCATCCAGAGGGTGCCAATTGTTTCGGGATTCATGTAATTGAATTTAGTGTCCACAATTTAGGGGAAAATGATACCCCACACGCATAGGTACCGGAAATATGGAAAACACACATTCAAAATGGGTAAATAGGCACCCATTTTGACCCATAGCCTCTTCCAGAGAGGCGCCAGTCGTTCTGGGACCAATTTCATTGGATTCAGTGTCCTAAATCTAGTGGAAAATGATACCCCACACACCTAGGAACCTGAAATCTCAAAAACTCAAAATCAAAATAGATAGATAGACACCCATTTTGACCCATAACCTCTTCCTGTGTGCCAACCTCCCCTGGGACCCATCTCATCGGATTCAGTGAAACACCCCACACGCCTAAATAGCCGAAAATCTCGAAACTTCATTTTTTGAAAAACACATTTTGGGCCGAATAGGAGAGATTGACATGAAAACATATGTTGATTATTGAAGGAATAACCAACCAAAAGGGCCGCTCAACAGGTCGGCACGAGAAGGGGATTGGACGACCGCAACCCGCTCTATCAGATGACGGTCAAACTGTCGCCACTGACACTCCTTTGGACCAACGGATTTTTTAAAAATTAATTCCAATTTTCCCCAGCTCGTGTATTGAATTTCAAAATGCTTCTTTTTAAAATGCGCCTGAAGAAGTTGCGAGATTCAACTCTATTATTCTAATAACTTCAATGTTACGCTATCTAAAATTTAAACTTTGGAATTTCTTTTTATTTATTTATGGATTAGAACAATTTCACCAGTCTTCCGAGCATGTTACAAGAAAGTTTGAATGTCAATACAGAAGAAGGGAATGAAAATGGTGGGAAAAAATTGCAAGAAGGACTTGAATACCGTGTCCCACTTCAGCCATGAGATTTACGTTGTCTTAATCGTGATTTCTATTTTTATCCACCTGCGAAAGCTCGAATAGTGAATAAATAAAACGACACGAAAAATCTATCCAGGCATCGAGAGATTTCCATTTTTGTCATTTTCTTGGAACAACGGTCGGGATTGCTTAGGAACTTTTCCGATAATATTCTTCGTATTTCAAGAATAGTTGTTTAGAATGGTGCCGAGGGGCCGTCGAATTGAATAACCGATGTTTGTTGTAATGCTGCGTAGATGATATGAACTCGCTAACATGGTTTGATAAGCGCAATCTCGATAACATTCTTCCAAAACGCTGCAAATTCGTACACAGGGGTTGGTTATTTCTCAAACCAGGCGCGTGGAGATTCATTTCTTTTACAAGGGGTAGATGAGGGAAACAGTGGGTGTGGCGGGTCCCGGACCCATTCCAATCGATTCAGGGTCCAAAATTTAGTGGAAAATGATACCCCACACGCCTAGGTACTAGAAATATTGAAAACACATATTCAAAATGGGTAATAGATTGCCATTTTGACCCATAATCTCTTCCAGTGTGTGCCAATCGTCCAGGGGCCCGTTTCATTGGATTTAGCGTCCTGAATTTAGTGGAAAATGATACCCCCACACACCTAGATTGTAAAAATCTCAAAAATTCATTTTTTGAAATACACATTTTGACCCCTACCTCACCCAAATTCGGTCCGATTGGGTTGAGAAGTTTCGAGCCATGAACGGACCTGTGACCAAAATTTCAGATTTTTACTAGACTTACTACTTTCTAGTTACTATTTTTAGATTTTTCAAGGAATAACCAACCAAAATGGATATATACTATTCTTTGAATGTACGGATTGATCAAATCGAGTTGGTAAAGTTCGAGTGGTCAGGTTGAATAGCCTCAGACCACAGAATACCCTCGACCAAAGAGTCCCGCAGGAGTTGGAAGTCGAATTTGAAAGTTAAGTGGACTCTGAGGCTGAAACATTATTTGATACGTGTCCTAGCCCAACTTCGTACAGGTAAATAGACCGGGAAGTCAGGGGGGGATTCAAGGAGAGTTAATCCTTCATCACGGAAATTCCACGAGTCACGCCAGCCAACATAGGACCTTTCCCTCGAGAGTCAAGCATGAGAAAGGGAGACAGAGCCCCAGGGCTGGCCGGGAAGAGTGAAGGGGAGGGCCAGCACACTAATTGGCCCTAAATGGTTGGTAGGGGAGATCGCTGGGAGGTTTCTGGGGTAGCTTCTAGTGTAAGAGCGTTTCTCAGAATAATGGATCGCGGGTCACAAACAATAAATTGCAATCCCTTTTCCTTCAGAAAGCGAGTGTTTAACACCCAAACTCTCGCCCTTTCCCATTCAATCATCTCCCAAACTCTTGAGACTGAAATGGCTATAACAGCGAGGCAGGAAGACAATTCATCCCCTCGCCAACGACCATCCCAGCGGCTGAGTTCATCGACACACCCCACGGCTGCGGTTGCTGACGCAGTAGTGATGTGACATCGATAGAAAACATCGATGTTTTTAAATCCGCCATCGATAGAAAACATCGATGTTTTTAAATCCGCCATCGATGTTGATAAAAAAATCTGCAAATTCTTACACACGGGTTGGTTATTCCTCGAATGGGGGAAACAGTGGGTGTGGCGGGTCTCAGACCCATTCCAATCGATTCAGGGTCCAAAATTTAGTGGAATATGATACCCCACACGCCTAGGTAGCAGAAATCCCGAAAACACATATTCAAGATGGGTGTATCTATGGGGCACTACGACACTAATTTACAAATATAATATTGAGAAAACGTAGGTAATTTAGAAGGCTATAATAATTGTATTAAATTGAATTGAATGGTACGAATAAAAAGCTCGGACAGTAAAAAGAATTGTAGGCAACTGCTCAAAATTGGTTGCTAAGTTTAACAGCTGGTTATAAACAACAGGATATGACGATGTGTTTTGTTTGTCTATTCGGCTGAAGTCACCCACATGGGTAATAAATACCCAATTTGACCCATTACTTCTTCCAGTGGGTGCCAATTGTTCTGGGACCCATTTTATTGGATTCAGCGTCCAAAATTTAGTGGAAAATGACACCCCACTCGCCTAAATCACCAAAAATCTCGAAAATCCATTTTTAAAAACCCCTACCCCCTCCAAATTTGGTCCGATCGGCCTGAAAAGTTTCGAGGACCCATCTCGGCTGGGAACAGACCCCTGACCCAAATTTCAGATTTTTAGAACATTTTCTACTACCAAAAACGGCGTGGACAATGGACGGCGGACGGACATTGACCTTTTGGTTGGTTATTCCTTGAATAATCAACCTATGTTTTCATGATAATGGTCAACCTCTCCGATTCGGCTCAAAATTTTATTCTGGACGTTTCATGATGTTCTGATCAAAAAAATCTGCAAATTCTTTCACACGGGTTGGTTATTCCTCGAATGGGGAAAACAGTGGGTGTGGCGGGTCTCAGACCCATTCCAATCGATTCAGGGTCCAAAATTTAGTGGAATATGATACCCCACACGCCCAGGTACCAGAAATCCTGACACATACCAAATGGGTGGATACATACCCATTTTGACCCATAACTTCTTCCGGTGGGTGCCGATCGTTCTGGGACACACATCATTGAATTCAGCGTCCAAAATTTAGTGGAAAATGATACCCCACACGCCTAGGTAGCAGAAATCCCGAAAACACATAATCAAATTGGGTAATAAATACCCAATTTGACCCATTACTTCTTCCAGTGGGTGCCAATTGTTCTGGGACCCATTTTATTGGATTCAGCGTTCAAAATTTAGTGGAAAATGACACCCTACTCGCATAGGTAGCAGAAATCCCGAAAACACATATTCAAGATGGGTGTATCTATGGGGCACTACGACACTAATTTACTAATATAATATTGAGAAAACGTAGGTAATTTAGAAGGCTATAATAATTGTATTAAATTGAATTGAATGGTACGAATAAAAAGCTCGGACAGTAAAAAGAATTGTAGGCAACTGCTCAAAATTGGTTGCTAAGTTTAACAGCTGGTTATAAACAACAGGATATGACGATGTGTTTTGTTTGTCTATTCGGCTGAAGTCACCCACATGGGTAATAAATACCCAATTTGACCCATTACTTCTTCCAGTGGGTGCCAATTGTTCTGGGACCCATTTTATTGGATTCAGCGTCCAAAATTTAGTCGAAAATGACACCCCACTCGCCTAAATCACCCAAAATCTCGAAAATCCATTTTTCAAAAAACACATTTTGACCCCTACCCCCTCCAAATTTGGTCCGATCGGGCTGAAAAGTTTCGAGGACCCATGTCGGCTGGGAACAGACCCCTGACCCAAATTTCAGATTTTTAGAACATTTTCTACTACCAAAAACGGCGTGGACAATGGACGGCGGATGGCGTACGGCGTACGGCGGACGGCGGACGGCGGACGGCGGACGGCGGACGGCGGACGGACATTGACCTTTTTTGATCAGGACATCATGAAACGTCCAGAAAAAAATTTTGAGCCGAATCGGAGAGGTTGACCATTATCATGAAAACATAGGTTGATTATTCAAGGAATAACCAACCAAAATCGACGGGAAACATCTATGTTCCAGAACATTTGGACGCTGAATCCAACGAAATGGGTCCCAGAACGATTGGCACACACCGGAAGGAGTTATGAGTCAAAATGGGTACCTATTTACCCAATTCGAATTTGTGTTTTCGAGATTTCTGGTACCTAGGCGTGTGGGGTATCATTATCCACTAAATTTTGGACCCTAAATCGATTGGAATGGGTCCGGGACCCGCCACATTCTCTGTTTTCCCCATTTTCCCCATGTCCACGAGACATTGTTCAAAACGGAAAGAAAACCAAAATTGTGAATTTCGCCAATTTTTTTAGGTTTATTGGGGACTACAGCAAGTAGAGTATGATTTTCCCGGTAAAATTCCAGTTTCCCCTGGAATCATAAGCCGTTGTAGAATAATTTTCAGTGGTTTTGTGGGTGCGGTTGGGAATGAAGGCTTGAACCTGAGAATTATGAAAACTTCTTCGATCCACCGAGCACTACAGATCCCAACAGACTGTCCTTGGTGTAACCAATCACCTAACTTCACCATGCTCCTTTGAATCACTGCTAGAATGAGTGGAACCGTCTAGATTTTGACATTTTTAATACGTCTTGCACAAATTAATGTAAGAAGAACTCCTTGCTCATTCACGGAGTTGTATATAACTCATATATCTGTCGTGGGATAAGAAATCAATGAGAATATCCCTGGCTGAACTTGGAGTTTCATAGGCTGTAGGGTTTTGGTTGGCACCCTGCTAGTTCTACGATTATTTTCTTCTCAGCACTTCTGCCTGGTGGACTAGTGATTCCCACGTTCTCGCAATATTTTTTCAAGAAACGACCATAATTCTGCTTGTAATCTCGTCCTTGGGGATTGAACAAGTCGTCTTGCCTGGCGTATTGTCCATCTCTTATAAACTTGGAGTTGAAGGGACGTGCTCAGCCAGTCAGAGCATCGCCGAAGTCGTTTGTTGGGATTACAGAGCTCGTCGCATCCACAGGGTCTCACCAGCGGTCATAAGATGTCATAAAAAGTAGGCCTTAACCGGTGATGTGCTTATGCAGGGAAAAAGTGGAGGCGGGTATATCTTGTGGTGGGTTATAAACCTTATGCGAGGAGCAAGTTGTCTTGGTTTGTTTCACGGGGATGAAATTATCGACTCGGCAACAACAGTTCTTCTCCTTTATTTCTCTCGGTTTTTTTCTTTTTGTTTTCGAAGGGGGAGCAGGCAATGTGAAAAGTGGCTTGATAGAATCGTGAGTGTATGGAGACGATCAAGGGAAGCCGAGCCACCTGCGAGAAAAGTGATGGCGTATGCGGCCTGCGAGAAAAAGGTGGCTCGCGTGCTTCAGGCCACTCCATGATCCATATTAGATTGTTCGTCTGGCCTCGGTAACGACCGGTAGAAATCTTGCTGCCACCAGGAGCCCACAGAAAGCATTATACCCCTTGTTACCACCAGTAAATCACTTCTCGTTATACTTCAACCCCACCAGTACCACCCCCAAAGGCTGAAGCCTCCTCGCTCCCCCGGTGAATATAATTTTTATAGCAAAGGCTATCCCAAAGGAAGGGGTTACGCGTACATTACCCACCAGGTTGATACATTCCTCCATGCACGCTATATATTTTCAACCCACTCTCGATCCACCAGAATGTTTCTAATATTTCAACGATGCCGATTCCACGTTCTGATACCCATCCAAACCACACAGTCACGAACGTGGCTCAAATCACTTTCATTCATGTACCCTTTTTTCGGAGAGTGAACCCAAACCAGTTCATTCTCACATGCAGCGGTCCTCCATCACTTCTCAGTAACCTGCTGTGTTAGAATGTAAAACGCAAATTCTTTCACACTGGTTGGTTATTCCTCGGACCAGGCGCATGGAGACACATTTCTTCAACATGGGGAGAATGGGGGAAACAGTAAGTGTGGCGGGTCCCGGACCCATTCCAATCGATTCAGCGTCCAAAATTTAGTGGAAAACGATACCACACACGCCTAGGTACCAGAAATCTCAAAAACACACATTCAAAATGGGTAAATAGGTACCACTTTTGACCCATAACTTCTTCCAGTGGGTGTCAATCGTTCTGGAACCCTTTTCATTGGATTCAGCGTCCTAGATTTAGTTGGAAATTATACCCCACATACCTAGATTGCAAAAAATCTCAAAAATCCATTTTTCAAAATTCACATTTTGACCCCTACCCCACCCAAATGTGGTCCGATCGAGTTGAAATGTTTCAAGGACCAACTAGAGCCAAAAACGGGTCCCTGACCAAAATTTTAGATTTTTAGAAAATTTTCTACTACCAAAGTCGTACGGCGGACGGACACTTGCTAATTTTGATCTAGACACCTTAAAACTCCCAAAGTTTTTTTTTTTTTTTTTTTTTTTACCGAATTGGAGAGATTGACTTTTTGCATGAAAACATAGGTTGGAATAACCAACCAAAACCATTCAAACGTTTCGATTATATATATTTTTCTAGCGCGGGCTCGGGATATGGCCTGTAGCTGCCAATTCGGTTAGGATTGTGTTCCGAAAAATCGAAAAATCTAACCCTAGTGGTGGGGTTAGAGCCGGTGAACATTCAAGAATGATTCGGCTCCGTCGTACCAACCATGAAATAAATAAATACATGAGACAAGAGATAGCTTGATCCTTGATACAACGGCGATACGTGTCCAGATTTAGGGTTATGAGGGGTGGCGTAGAAGAAATGGAAAAAGGTCTAGTAAGAGGGTAGTTTTTCCCCTGTGAGGAAGCACAAGTCGGAAATGGAGTGAGATGGCGATAGGAACGTTCGCTTATCCCATGGAGTTTGCGGTGATGGGGGAAATGTCCTTCTCTGGACACTTATAAATCTGCGCACTATCAGAGGCGAAAAAGGGTCCTGTAACTGCTCACCTGCAAATCTCAACATCACAGAATCCAACGAACCCGTCCGTTGCGTATGTGTTGGGTTCGTCACCATGTGAGGATCATGCCAAACTTGGTTTTCATTATTTTTATTATCAAGAAGTGCCCGTAGTACCCAAAGTGGAAAGGTAGAACTCCGATGTTTTGATCTGCCGTTGTAGCAGCTGATCATTTGTTCGAGCTTGATTCAATAACCTGCTCTGGTGTAGCTACACTGAACAAGGATCTACGACCCCAAAAAGTCGAGTTAGGGGCATCCAAATCCAGATAAGTAATTTGTTCTCTTCAACCCTCTCCAAATGGTCATTCTCTCAAAAAATGTGCAGCTATAATTAGGTATCGCGTATTCGGTATTTCAACATTTAAAAAACGCTGCAAATTCTTCCACAAGGGTTGCTTATTCCTTGGAGCAAGAGTATGAGGAAAACAGAGTGTGGAGTGTCTCAGACTCATTCTAATTGATTCAGCGTCCAAAATTAAGTGGAAAGTGATAACCAAAGCGTTCTCAAAAGTTCCAAACAACAAATTTTTACCCAAACCCTCCCCAAATTTCCAAAATGAGAATTTTCCTGAAACATCCAGACCAAAATGTGTTTTTTGAAAAATGGATTTTATAGATTTTTGGTGATCTAGGCGAGTGGGGTATTATTTTCCACTAAATTTTGTACGCTGAATCCTATGAAATGGGTCCCGGAACTATTGGCGCCCTCTGGATGAGGTTATGGGTCAAAATAGGTATTTATTACCCATTTTGAATATGTGTTTTCGAGATTTCTGGTATCTAGGCGTGTGGGGTATCATTTTCCACTAAATTTTCCACCCTGAATCGATTGGAATGGGTCTGGTACCCGCCGCGCCCACTGTTTCCCCATTTTCCTCATGTTCGACATTTTCGACGACTTAGACGTGTGGGGTATCGTTTTAAACTAAATTTTGGACGTTGAATCCAATAATATGGGTCTCGAAACGATTAGCGCCCTCTGGAAGAGGTTTTGGACGCTGAATCTATTTTTAAATTAGTCTTCATGCGCCTGGTCCGAGGAATAACCAACCCCTGTGTATGAATTTGCAGCGTTTTTAAAAATTATCTACTACCGAAATGGCGTGCGGCAGACATTTGGATCGAGAAATCGGAAACGTATACTGTCAAATTTTGGTTTAAATGAGAGCGATCGACCTCTGGCATGACCACATGCCATGTGGTCATGCCAAAGGTCGATCGATTGATTATTCCATTGGAATAATCAACCCAAATAGGTAATTATTATTCTAAGAATAATCAATTAAACATGGGAAGATATAGAGAATTCTACCAGATACTGGTTACCAGATGAGAGATAAATGAATCTAAATGCTAAGGACCATAACATTTCAACGGACGCATTCTTTTGAAATAGTTTCCAATCCTCGTATGATGTCTTATGTAACAAAGTCTCTACCATTCCACACTCTTTCCATATTCTCCAGTGGGAGAGCCTCATATACCTAAGTATAACGAAATGAAGAAGAATCAGACGTAAGGGAACAAGAATAAAGATGGAGCGCTCGACTCCCCACGTTAACTATCATACTCGATAATTCTGTGATGTCTGCAGATAGGAAATTGAGAAATTGGAACCAGAAAGGCCCCAAAGAGTGGCGGTAACAGTACAAGAAAATTCCAGATAAGGTCGGTTGCTGAGATTTTACTGATGATGAGATTAGACGCATGATTTGCTGTGAAAGATGACAATGAACCTTACCGGTCTTCTGCAGAGAAATGTCCAATCATTTTTTTGATCATTTATTTTTAAATGTTTTCTATTGCGGTGCAGTATCCTCAATTAATTGTCAATCCTCAATTTTCTTTTAAAAAAGTTTAGATTGGTCTTTCACCTAATTTATTTCTCAACTACTCAGTGAAGATTTGTCTTTTGTCAGAAATTTACTTAATTTTTTTAAAGTGTCACACACAGTTTCATCTTCTCTGAGGAGGCAGTAGAATATTTTCGGATCCATTTCAGAAGTGGTTGGAAATGAATGAAGTATTTTTGTTGCATTGAGAACGAAATTAATAGGAAACGCATTTTTTTTTTGTTAAAAATTCAGCTCGAGTGTGGTATGGGGAAGCCTTTTTCAAGTTATCAATGATATTTAATCGCATCATCATTTCCTTTTTCGTATTGCGTTGAATTGCAACATAGCATCATTTTACGGTTTAAATCTTGTTCATCCCCAACATCCTGTTGACAGTTGGATTGCTTCTAATGCATACGATAAAGTGGAAATTGCCGGTTCTTGACAGTATTAAATTCAAGAGCTCCATTTCAATTGAGATGTCCGTCTCACGCTCGAGTTGGCCGTCGCTATTAATTTCTCCTGAGAGAAGATGTGATTATTCCCCGTTGGAAGACTATCGCAGGCGAAGAGGCCGCAAGAAAAACCTCATCAGGGGACTGAAAGGCGTCTTTTGTTTAAAACATGCGGCCCCCGAAGGCACAATGAAGTCGTCTCAAGTCGATAAAATCACTGGTTTTTTGCGGCTTCCTCCGCCCGATGTTTTCATTTGGTTGGAAACGAGGCCTCGGGTGGCTGATTGTCACAGACGCATCCTTCCTATCCCCGTTCAATCTTTCGTATTTTTTCCTTACAAGAACCACGGCTCCAGAAACTCATACAATGCTTGCCCTTTGTAAACCCTCAGGCTTCTGGAATTCTGAATAACAAATCTCCTTCTTTGTCAAACGGGTACGGTAGTAGGTAAGGCCTGTGAAAAGGCGTGAGTTACTTTTAGGAGTCTTAGGTAAAAAACGTTCAAATTCCTTAACAGGGGTTGGTTATTCCTCGGACGGAAAATGAATGGATATTGGAGAAATGGTCACACGAAGGGAAGCAAAACCACGCCTGCGATTTATTGAATTCAATGCAACTTTTGGTGGAGTGGCAACGGTTTAATTGGCAGTTTCAGGGTTGTAGAGCACTGGAATGGCAGATCAGCAATATGAGCCAAATGATATTCCACCAAATTGCGTTGAGGCTCATAATAGACCAACCGTAGCTGCTGAATGACCTGCAGCGAAGCAATGCTTAAAGCTGGGGGAAAAGATGGAGACGTCCGGCAAAACAACATTCAGAGATATTGACCGAGACTCCAAGAAAAACTGTATTGCTAGAGAAGAAGGAAAAGCTTAAGAAATGGATCAATCAGCCGCTCCTGTGGAAGAAGACGTTCTTTTTCACTCCCACTGATGAAAGGAACTCTGAAAAGACAATGGCACTTGGGAGATCACCGAGCAAAAAAGGATAAAATTGAAGACCACCACAAGACATCAGAAGAAACCAGAGAAAGAACCCATACTCTGGACAGTGAAAACAATTATTTAAGAAATGGAACTCCGGTATTTCAAGGTTCTTAGGCGTCGTATTATCTAAATTTTTGAAGCAGAAAAAAGGCGGAAAATTGTATGTTACAGTGAGTGTGGCAGGTCTGGGGAATATCGAAAACACACATACGAAATAGGTAGATAGAGACCCATTTTGACCCATAACTTCTTGCGGTGGGTGCCAATCGTTCTGGGACCCATTTCTTTAGAATCTCTTGAAAAATTTAGTGGAAAATAATACCCCATAAGACTAGATCGCCAAAAATCTTGAAAATCCATTTTTTTAAATACACATTATGACCCCTACCCCGCCCAAATTTGGTCCAATCGGGCTGATATGTTTTGAGGATGAACTAGAGTAGGGAACAGACGACCCAAATTTCAGATTTTTTTAAGTGGTAAGAATTCTGTAACAATTTATGTTCTTTGTAAATAATTTTATACAATTGTTCACTCAAGTACACTGTCCTCATTCACACACACAATCACAAGGCACAGTACACAGTTGTAACGTTGTTGTTGCACTAATTTATAACAGGGCACAGTGAAGCATCTATATTCCGACTGTGAACTGAACTGCCCTCTGTGGCGTTCCTTGGTCCCTTTTATGCTAGCTCTAGGGATGATCGATACCGGGGGAGGATCGATATGAGTACTAGTATCGGTATCGAAAGAATAGTATCGATACCAAGCAAGTATCGGATCAAAAGTATCGATACCAACAAATATCGGTATCGAATAAAAACTCGGTGCTCCGCGTCTCGCCAGGGGGCTTGCCCCCGGTTACCACTATTTACACACTTCAGACGAAATTATTGAAACACAGAGTGTGTTTTACTGATGCTGTTCGCGCGATTTCGCTACTTTCCTCCCACTAAATCAGAACCTTATATAATCACCGCGTCACACGCTTAAGTAAATCACCTTATCAATGAACACAAAACTAACAATAAAGTGACCAAGGAACAAAATAACACATTTAACACTGTTTTATTACTGGTATGATAGCAAGGCTTTCTTCTTCTTCACAAGACTACCCCTAGCTAAAGCAGGGAAGAGGGATCTCTCTCCAAAGCTTCTGACCCTTCGAGTATATACCGTAGTCTATAGTATATACTCGAAGTCTATAGTATATACTCGAAGTTCTGGCCAAAACAAGTGTAGCAACCTTTAGGAGAGGGCCTTCTTGATTCTTAATTGGTAATTTTTAACAAAAATTTGAGGTACTGTTATTGTTCGATACTTTTTCGATACCGATTATTTTTTCCGATACCAGTATCGGTATCGAAAGCAAAATATCGATACCAAAAAGATCGGTATCGGAAGAAAAGTATCGATACCGTATCGATATCGATCGGTATCGGTCATCCCTAGCTAGCTCCCTTGGCCGAGAACCTTCTCGAGTCTTCCCTGATTCTGGGAACTCGGGGGAGTTGTCTCGAGCAAATGGGAAGGTTCCAGCCAATTCGACATGAATGTTTGAGAGTGGCCCTTGTAAAGCTGGTCGCCCTAGAGACTGGTGCAGGTGAAATCTCGCAACACTGGGGCAGGAGGGGGCCTCCTTAGAATTGTTCTGTCCTAGAACAATCTTTGGCATCCCTTCATTACAGGGCTCATGTTGATAGCAGCATTTGTCACCATTCTTGCAGCTGCCTTGGCAGTAGAAATAGCAGTCCACAGTCTTCACATCAGTTCTTCCATCTGGATTCCAGGTACACACCCGCACTTCAATCTGGGTCCCTTGGAAAATGAATTCCAACATGTCTATCCTCCAATCCAATTGGTCCAAGCAACAACCAATCTTGGGTATTGCCAACTTCTTCATTCCCTGTTTAATGAGTAGCTTCTTCAGGGCAAGTAGCGCATCCCAATGAGTCTTGTAGGTTGGCTTCTGATGGGAAGACTGTTTTGTCACTAGATAGACTATTCGCTGGTTGGCTATCTTCAGTGACAATGTTATTCCAACGCGTGGATTTTGCCGCTGCAACTGGTTGACATTACCATATTTCTTCTTGAATATTTCGGCAATTCCTCTCAACATTTTGAGGTCGGCAGCTACACATAACACGATAAATTTTGGACCCTGAATCGATTGGAATGGGTCCGGGACCCGCCACACCCACTGTTTCTCCCATTTTCCCCATTTGAAGAAATTAATCTCCATGCAGTTGGTTTGAGGAATAACCAACCCCTTGTGAAAGAATTTGCAGTGTTTTGATCTAGGCACTTTGAAACGCCCAGAAAAAAATGTTGTGCCGAGCCGGAGAGACTTTTTGCATGAAAACATGGGTACCAACCAAAAATAAACCACTGGGCAGTAATTTTCCGAGATTATTCAACGTGAGGGGGGTCAATCCAAAATGTAGGTTAACCGAAACGTTAAGGGATGGCTTTAATACACGAGTACTGCATGTACCTTGGTCAAACATCCCCATTTTGAAATTATTATCAACTTGTTTTTGCTTAAGGGGGCGTCAGACAGTCCCTTGCAAAGTATTAGGAATTTATTGAAGCTCCTGTATGGAAATTTAAACTTTTTATTTTTGCAATATGTTCGTAGGACTTGTGAAATTTCTCGGGCCTATAAACAAATAAAATATTTTCAAAATTTTAAATTTCGTAATTCTGAAGTTATGAGAAGTTGGCAGTTGAATCATAGTTCCAGACTATTTCACAAGTCTTATAAAGATATTGCGAAAGAAAAAAGTCTGAATTTTCATACAGGAGCTTCAATAAATTCTGAATACTTTTGGGAAATCAGGCAGTGCGGCATGGGTCTGGCGGGGTAGGGCGGTCAGCGGCGACAGTTCGGCCGTCAGCCGCTAGATCGTGTTGCGTCGACAGACCCCCTTGAAGGGAGTGACGAGAAAAAGTGGCGCGAAGTGAGGAACTTTTCAGCCCGATTGGACAAAATCTGGTGGTAGGGGGGGATCAAAATGTGTTTTTGAAAATTAGATTTTCGGCAATTTTCGGCACTTCTCTCTCGACGAAACATGTTCAACTATCACAGGAAGATCCATATCACAGTGTCTGTGTGATGCGATTATACTCTTCTGATTTTCCTCCCCCTGGTTACCGTTTGTGGTAAATTTCTATATTTAGTCTTTCTACGAAGATTACTGAGGAAGGGGAAAAAATTATCTCGGAAAAAAGAAAAACGTGTGGTGAACCACTCAACGCCGTTATTTCCAACTCACTTACCCCCTTAACTGGATGAGGCTGAAGAATTCTGAGCAACAAAGGCCACTTCTTTTGAAACGATTTCCCGAGGTGAAACACCCTCTGGTTCTCCCCTCCTCAAAAGTTCCCTTCAGTGACAACAGACTTTGGCACCCAACCCCCTCCAAGTTTTTATTCAGTCTTTCTTGCAGAAAGAAGAAAAAACTTCTATATTTAATTAGTACCCCAGAATGGAAAACTTTTTTTGTAACTCACCAACTAGTTACCTTTTTATTTCTTTTGATGATTACATTCTTCAGCTGAAGTTTGACCATTAATCATCATCTATTTTTATATTTTTCAGAATTAGGAACCATCAAAATCACTGAGGCTCCAGTTGAATTAATTTAACAACAGAGAAATTCCGTAAATTTATAAAAACGCGTTCGCAAATTAATAGTGACAGAAACTGGTATAATTAATAGCCGCTCCTATCAACAAGAAGTTGTAAATAATGATCACGTACAAGACTATGGAAAAGTTAGTTAAATTATTGGAGAAATGAATATTTAGGACAACCCGTGAAACCTTGACTTTGGGCTCCTGGGTACCTTAAATGAAGGTATAGTAATGAAAACTAGGTATTTTTGTTTTGTTTTGCATTATGATCACAAAATTTTGGTTTGCTGCATTTCTTCTTTGTGCGGTGATTTAATTCTGACGACCATGTTTCCCGCTACGTTTAGATGCGCAAAATGACTATGTAATTGGGTAATCAACAGTAAGAATATCACGCTTAAAATGAGTTATTTCCGACGTAAAAACGCTCGGTATTGAGTGTAAGTACTCATTCGACGCAAATTTCAATGCTTATTCGTTTGATACAGAATGATATATCGATATGTTTGGTCTATTATCAAATATACCGGAAGCACCCCGTTTCTTTATCTAATTCAAAACCATCAACATGTCCCATCTCAATCGATTCAGAGTAAATAATTTAGAGGAAAATGATACCTCACACACCTTTATCTCCGAAAATCTCGTAAGTCCATTTCCCGAAAAAAGCTCCCAGGCACATGGAGACTAATTTAAATCGATTCAGCGTCCATAACCTCTTCCGGTGGGCGCCAATCATTCCGGGACCCGTCTTATTGGATTCAGCGTCCAAAATTTAGTGGAAAATGATACCCCACATGCCTAGGTACCACAAATCTCGAAAACACCCATTCAAAATGGGTAAATAGGCACCCATTTTGGCCCATAACCTCTTTCGGAGGGGCCAATCGTTCCGGGACCCGTCTCATTGGATTCAGCGTCCAAAATTTAGTAGAAAATAATCCTTCCACACGCCTAAATCGCCGAAAATCTCGAAAATCCATTTTTCGAAATACACTTTATGATACACCCCTCCCCCAAATTTGATCCAATCAGGCTGAATTTCGAGGTCCAACTGGAGCCGAGATACACCCTGGACGTGCGTGCACGGCATACGGTATACAACGTACGGACATGTTGCCTTTTGTAATGTAGACATGATGAAACAATTCAAAGTCAAATTTTGGAGTCAATCGGAGATGTTGAACGCCCGTGACCTTGGGTTTGATTACACATGTTGATTATTCACTTACCCTTATCCTTTGCCTTGGATATCTATTTGCTGACCTACTCT
Source organism: Cyrtorhinus lividipennis (assembly GCA_019603395.1). Taxonomy (NCBI): domain Eukaryota; kingdom Metazoa; phylum Arthropoda; class Insecta; order Hemiptera; family Miridae; genus Cyrtorhinus; species Cyrtorhinus lividipennis. The sequence goes on from CM034000.1 coordinate 30,652,862, forward strand.
GGCATGAGAATGAAAATGTAAATAAATTAATAAAATAAGATAAAAGCTCAAGGAGCGCAATTCTTCAACGTTGCATTTATGTATCAACTCGTATGATATCGTAACGATTCAATTTACCTACCAAATTTGACTTTCACCTTTGCACAATGAATAGATCGTATATTAGCTTCCGGAGCCACTTAGCTGACCAAGTATAAGTCCATGATACCTATCCCACTATCTAGCTACCTACAACCAACAAAAAGAGAAGGGAATGCATGAGAGGAAGTGTATTTGAAGAGAAAAAATATTTTTTCGAGTCTCCATCCCTTCCCCTTCTACTTTGAGCGATTTCCCTGCTCTAAACTGCAGACAGATGGGGGAAATTTAGGGGTGAAACTGGTTTGAACGAACTGATTCCGAACTGAGAAGACGATGAACGTACTGCGGATCAGATGGAAAAGATAAAACGGTGAAGAGAATTGGTCCATTTCCAGCAGAGTTTTCTGTACGAACCTGTTGAGCAAGCAATTACTTGGCCTCGTACTCCCCGCTCTCATCCACCCACCCCATATCTGCTACACACAAAACAACTCCACTCTTGCCGACCGTTAACCCACAGAGCACGAACAGGATAGCCAACTTTGAGTAAACGTTTTTGTTTCGCACCTCGCCCAACCATCAAACAGCCATCGGTTATCGTGTTTTCGAGCTATAACTCGTAAATATCTTCGGAGTTATTCCGCTGGCCCTTCGCGGCAAACGCTAACAATTACCAGGAAGAGATACGAACTATACGTTATCTGAAAGTGAGCCAACGCTCTTCTCTCTCATTCTAACGGAGAACAATGGTGGGTTTTGCCAGGTTAATGAACAAACTTTGAGCTTCGACTGAATGTGAGCGCCGAAACCGTGGCTTCTCATTCGGCCCATCTGACGAAATTTGATTTTAGAAATCACAATTTTACATCCTTTCAACACCCGAATGGCTGAGTAAATCCTCAAACCAGGCGCATGGAGACTAATTTACACCTCGGACCAGGCGCATGGAGATTCATTTCTTCAACATTGGGAAAATGGGGGAAACAGTGGGTGTGGGGCGTATCAGACTCATTCCAATCGATTCAGGGTCCAAAATGTTGTGGAAAATGATATCCCACACACCTAAGTACCGGAGATCACGAAAACACACATTCGAAATGGGTAGATAGGCACCCATTTAGACCCAGAATCTCATCCAGAGGGCGCCAATCGTTCTGGGACCCATTTCATTGGATTCAGCGTCCAAAATTTCGTGGATAATTATACCCCACACGCCTAGGTACTAGAAGTCTTGAAATCACACCCACTGGAATAGGTTATGGGTCAAAATGGCTATCTATTACCCATTTTGAATATGAGTGTCTTCGAGATTTCTGGTACCTAGGCGTGTGGGGTATCATTATATCCACTAACTTTTGGACGCTGAATCCAATGAGACGGGTCCCGGAAAGATTTGTGCCCTCTGGATGAGGCTATGGGTCAAGATGGGTGCCTATGTAAGCCTCTCTCGAATTAAAATCTGTTATAATTTTAATTCGGGTTTCTTCGGAGGTTTTGAATGGACCTAGCGAGAGGTTACACAATGTAAGTCCAAGACTTACGACTGAGCAATTAGGGATACCAAGGATGAGCATAAAATACATTGATAAAAAATGAATTTTTGACGTCAAAGTGAAAACTGGAGGGGGCATGCTGTCCCGAAGGTACACAGCGAGGCTTAATTTACTTGAGTCCTTTATCATCTCAATATTACAGCTTCGGTCGACTTCAGCACGGTAGCAGAGTTCACTTCAGAGCGAGCACAGGACAAAGCCAGGATGGACTGAGTGAGATGCACTTGCACGACAGGGTTACAAAATATCTATGAATCCGGGGCGCCTTGGCAATGAGTGAGCGCTGGAGCTCTCTCCAAAATACGATGTCTGGGCAGGAGCTGCGCGCGCATCCTGGCGCATGCTCCCTTCCTTCTGGCCTTCTGGAGGCAGCAAGCCTGGGGGCTTACACCTATGTACCCATTTCGAATCTCTGTTTTCGAGATCTCGGGGTATCGTTTTCCACGAAATTTTGGACGCTAAATCAATTAAAATGGGTCCGGGACCCGCCACACCCACTGCTCCCCCCATTTTCCCCATGTTGATGAAATGAGTCTCCATGCGCCTCGTCCGAGGAATAACCAACCCATGTGAAAGAATTTACAGCGTTTTTGTTAACAGTTAACTGAGTTTTGGTCGATTTTTACCGTACCTTTCACTTGGTATCTTCCCAAGTATCACCATTCAAACGAAAATTGACCAATAAATTATTAGCACCGACACTCATGCAAGCTTCTCAATCGCTTGAGTATCAGGACTAAATCAATTTACATAACGTAAAGCTCAGATTTTCAAACAGACGAAACATGATTTGCGTTGCCCCAACTATAACGTGCTTATAATGACTATACGACAGTTAGTGTATGCAAGGCGGTTGAAGTAAACTTTGCGGATAGTGTGGACTCAGTTGGGATGGGACCCCAAGGAAAAGAGCGGATGTTGTTGAAAGCGGAATAGGACATTTGGGAGGTAAGCGAGGATCGCGATAGCTACCTACTAAACCTGACTCCTCGGGGTTTCATTCCACCTTATTGTTCCTACATTGATGGATTAAGTTCCACTGGGTTTCGTGCGGTTTGTAGCATTACCGGATCATTTGTGTATCTTGACCGTGAGAAAACTCAGTTTTACCGTGTTCCCTGCTAAATTTATTCAAGATGGAATTTTCCTTCAGACCGTTGAATAGCTAAATATATTTGTAAATTTCTCAAATAGTGGATAACAACCTGAAAATATCAAATGAAAATAATCTAGGTATTTATCTAATTCAAAAAAAAAAAAAAAACACGATGAAAATTTATTCCAGGGGTTGGTTATTCTTCGGGCAAGGCGCAGGGAGACTAATTTCAGTCGATTTAGCGTCCATAACGTCTTCTAGTGGGTGCCTGGCATTTTGGGACCCGTCTAATTGGATTCAGCGTCCAAAATTTAGTGGAAAATGATACCCCACACGCCTGGATCGCCAAAAATCTTGAAAATTCATTTTCCAAAGTACACATTTTGATCCCTTCCCCCGCCCAAATTTTGATTGATCGAGAAGACAAGTTTTGATGACCAACTAAAGCCAGAAACGAACGCCTGACCAAAATTTCTCTGGTTGCAGTTATTGCTCCTCCATCTACCCCACTCTAGGGCAGTTACCTCTATGTGGAACCCATTCGGGACCAAGGGGGGGGGGGGGGTTCTAAATGTGTTTTTTGAAGAATGGATTTTCGAGATTTCTTGAAATTTCGGCGAGTGGGGTATCATTCTCTACTAAATTTTGGACACTGAATCCAATGAAATGAGTCCCGGAACGTCAAAATGTGTATCTATCTACCCATTTTGAATATGTGTTTTCGAGATTTCAGGTACCTAGGCGAGTGGGGTATCATTTTCCACTGATTTTTGGACCCTGAATCGATTAGGATTGGTCCGGACCCACCACACCCACTGTTCCCCCCATTTTCCCCATGTTGGAGAAATGAGTCTCCATACGCCTGGTCCGAGGAATAACCAACCCCTGTGATAGAATTATTAATAATTATTACGAGTTATGATCATGATATCAAGACAATTTTTGTAAATAACGCCAGTAGAAGGTGCTCACTGAGGGCTACCATGTAGGCCAAAGGGAAGCACCAGTGAGACCCCCTGAGCACATTGATTGCTTGCCCTGTCTAATCGATACAAGTTATGTAGTAAGATTAATGGAATCTTATTATGAAGGTCCATCGCATCCCATGGCAAAGTATCAAATTATATCAAAATATAGAAGAAATCATGAAAATGTATCTTGAACTGACATAAATGAGAGCATAAAATATTGTTGTCAAAAAATGTGTCAATCGAGAAAATTAGAAATAGAGATATAAAAAAGACTTGTCCCCCACTTCCGTCCTGACCACAGAAGTGAGCAGGCAGAAAATATCCGAGATAGCCTTCGTATAAATCGCTCGGAAACGAGCTTGAAATATTCCTTTCGCGAAACACGAATAACCCTCACGTACTGAACGTTTTATGAGGCGTTTTTATCAATTTTGTGTTTGCGCCAATATGAGATCGTGATGGCAACCGTTTGGTATACCAGGTTGTTATTACGAAAAGGGCGATCAACTGAGAGATCGGACTATCGGGCTGCGGGAAAAAACTATATTAGACTCGAACGTAAAATTTTACGAGCCATGCCGTGGGAGTGGAAAGGAAGGAGAAGGTAGAAATAATCACGTTCTTTTTACTTTTTTCATCTAGAATCTCGTGAAACTCAGAAACACGTACGTTCTTCGTGGAACTATGAGGAATAACTTGGTTGGCCGAGAATCCTGTCGATTGACGTCGATGAATAAATTGAATGTCTGGAACTGTCGAAAACACTTTATGATCGGGATCTTGAGGTATTCGGGAGGAAAAACGCTGCAAATTCTTACACAGGGGTTGGTTATTCCTCGGACCAGACGCATGGAGACTCATTTCTTCAACATGGGGAAAATGGGGGAAAAAGTGGGTGTGGCGGGTCCCGGACCCATTCTAATCGATTCAGGGTCCAAAATTTAGTGGAAAATGATACCCCACACGCCTTGATTGTCAAAAATCTCAATAATCCATTTTTCGAAATACACATTTTGACTCCTACCCCACCCAAATTTGGTTCGATCGGGTTGAAAAGTTTCGGAGACCGTCTAGAGCCATGAACGGGCCCCTGACCAAAATTTCAGATCAGATTTTTAGAAAAATTTCTACTATCATTGTCGGCGTGGATGGCGGACGGTCATTTGCACATACTACAGGGCGATATTCCTGCCCACCATCTTGCGGCTTCTACATTGTGGCGGGATCCAAACCAGCGGGAGAGAGACCATATTTTACAGCAGCAGCGAGCCGTTCTTCTGGCAATCACACGCGGTTATCGTACAGCATTCACTTTCGGGCTTCAGGTGGTTTCGGGCTGCATGCCTGTTGATATTGTGCTTGATGCGAGGGTTGCCTTCAGCTCGATCAAGTGGCCAGATCGTACTGCAGTCCCCTTGCAGAGGATTTAGATGGTTTGTTGGAAGCAGCACAAACGAGTGGAAATGAAGATAGCCAGATACGAGAATGAGCACTAACTGCATGGCAGGAACGGTGGAATAGTGCAGCAAG
>CM034000.1:30659511-30712147 GCA_019603395.1 Cyrtorhinus lividipennis
ACAACAGCTTGGAGGTAAGATCAACAGGTGCAATGGGAGAAAAGCTCCGAGGGTGAGGTAGCCTTCGGTATAGTGCGAGAAGGACAAGATAGCGACTCTGCCGGCGTAGTGGCAGTTCCCCCCTGGAAATTCCCCGCACCGCCCCTTGTCCCACCCTCAGGCCTAAAGCATGCGCGAGCTTTCCTAACCCCCACCCCCCACCCTCACACGACAGCCCAGCCAAGGCCCGTTATACTAGTTCCGATACGTCTCTCACCACTCTGCTTAATATTCCATCCTTTTCAAATCGATCTTTAGAAACTCGCCCCCGCAATAATTGCACCTATTCATGTCTCTAGCGCTTTGCTAATGACCCACCGCCAAGGTTGAGCGGTGATCGTTCCATTTTACCCCCTTCTACACGACGCAGGATCAAACGCGTCGATCTCTCATTGTGAGAACTGTACCGAAATTTTAGGAAATATGGCAAAATATTCCACATTGGGTAATACCAATAATAACGTTCTAATTATTTACAGTTGATCACGAAGGAAGCTGCAAGAGAAATATGGAAATCAGCGTCAGAATTTAGTGAAAAAAAACCCACCCGCCTAGATTGCCGAAAATCTCGAAAATTATTTTCTCAAAAAACCCTTTTGCCCCGTGTGTGGTAACATTTCCACTACATGTTGGACACTGAATCGATTGAATGAATCTCCATGCTCCTGCTCGAGGAATAACCAACCCCTGTAAACGAATTTTAAGAAAATTATAATTTGGTATATAACTGGTTTTGGTTGGTTATTCCTCGAATAATCAACCTGTTTTCATTCCAAGGTTCGCGGGGAGTCCACCATCTTCGATCGACCATAACAATTGTTCTGGGCGTTCATGATGTCTAGCTCAATAATGGGAAAATGATACCCCACACGCCAGAATTGCCGGAATTTCGAAAATCCATTTTTCAAAAAGCTCATTTTGAATCCTATTTCCCTCTCAACTCATTATGGTCCGAGTCTGATCGGGCTGGAAAGTTTTTAGAATTAACTAGAGCCAGAAACGGGTCCCTGACCAAAATTTCAGATTTTGGTCGGTTATTCCTTGAATAATGTTTTTAATACAATTTTCTACTACCAAAAACGGCATGGATGACGGACAGTGGACGGACAATATTCGGCATTTTGAAATTTAGGGGCGCATCGGAGGGATCGACTGACCGGTTTGAAACTGATACCCCGCAAGCCTGGGTCCCCAAAAATGTCGAAAACCCAATTCTTAACCATTCCAACCTCGATTTTCAGAGCAATCATAACGAGAAACTTTTCAATCGATTCGGCATCACAAGTTCAATGGAAAATGATAGACCACGCGACTGAGACCCGAAAGTCGAGCAAATCAATTTTAAAAACACATATCTTTGCTGAATCTCATTGTTCATGATGAATGAATATGGATGAATGATCATGTTGAAGCAAGCAGGGTCCAATAAGTGACCCTATTGGTGCTTCAAGTTACCCCATGAAGTGAAATGTGAAATTAATTTTTTGGTATCTACTTTTCGCGCGAGTACTCCTTCATATTTGGGCAGTCACGAGGGCAGCTATCTGGGATGGATATACGTAATATTGGGTTCTCCCAGTAAGAATGGTATAAATCTCTCGAGAGAAGTAAACATATTTTTTCCGCCTGGGTGGGCCATTGCCCTCTAGAAGGATAACCAACTTTCTCAATATCGAGGAATTCCTCGAAACCCTCTCTCACACAAGGAATAAGGGGAACTAGGAGAAAATATCTTTTTCCGGGTGAAGCAAAAGCGAACACCTTACAAATTCTGCCACTTTTATCATTTTCTCTTCGAATAAATACTAGTCCTCGGAAATAACCCACTCATACTCAGTTGGTTAGAAGGTAATAATCATACTTGACAAAAGCACAGACAACTTCTCTTGAAATAATTTCATTCATGGCTCATATTAACGCAATTAAAATTTGGCCATGATCTCTTACAGCTCTGTTCTCAACGAAATAGATGATAAACAGCCCTACAAATCAATGGATTGTAGACAGAGGTCGGTACATGGGAGTAGTACATACATATAAACTAGTCGTAGCGAGGAATCAGGTACGCTCTTCAAGTTTCTCCAATATCCATGATAATGGGCACATGGACCACAAAGTATGTACCTAACAGGCAGCGACCGTATGGTGTGAATTGGTTTTGTAATCGAAGACTTTTACACGCTTTTGACTATGAGTGCCCCTAAGCGTAATTTTTACTATAAATCCAACATTACCGAAACTATTATCGAGGGTTCTTGCTGGGTGCCATTGGGATACTGCTTTCTAAAAAAATCAATGCTTATACTGAGAGCAACTGATGAGAAATATTATGATGATGGAGTAGAGGTCCCAAGGTGAATCCCCAATAATTTGATATCCAACCATGATGTTGGACTAAAATAAGAGGGATAATATATTCAAAGCGATGGAAGCGAAGGAAGGTCGATGAAGTACACACTGGGGTTTAAATCACTGCGTAAAATCATTGCAGACTCGGAGACTCGGTCGTGAGAAACGGCAATATCAATGGTCTCTGGCTCCACACGTGAGATTGAGGTCGTCTGGAGATATTACTATAAAAGAGGGTAGTGAGCGGTGGGGGTTCTTTTCTTTCCATTCCTCTTATCTCGAAATCACTCTTCTCCAACCGCAAACCACACATTCCAACTTTTCCCGTATAGTTCCACAAGAAATCTCTAGGTCTTACGAAGAACATAATTCATTTATAAAGAGTTCAGCTGGTTGCTTCCCCAAGGGTATGCCAACAGTGAAAACGCAGAAGAAAATGGGGGGAAACTAAGCGTTCTTTTCAGAATGGTCATTTCCGACCGTATACCCCCACGTTAGGAGGCAAAAAGCGGAAATCCAATATGCCATCTAAGCCGAAGGGGACGTGATAAAGTATTACAGGAGGACTCGTTATTGAGTTTTTGCCTCTTAGATTTACCTTCCTGGGTGTTTTTGACGTATTACTTTTTCGAACAGAACCCTGCATTAAAATACGTCGGTAGGCGACCAACTCATGGGTTGCTGCTTACTACGAGTACAACATTTTTCCATCTCGCTTCGCCGTTGTTGTGAATAGCTTTCGCAAATCGATCCGCAGCGTATCGTGCATTCATACCACCATAAGCCTCGGATGTAAACAGGGGAAATCGTAAAGGGCTCAGAAGGGGTTCCCCCGTAGACTTCACGACCTCCAAGGTAAAGGACGTTATCATGCAATCAACCGATGTCAACAGACGGCAAACGCTGCGAAAATCCCACGTCAGCCACTTTTCATGCCGCAGATATTTCGGGCTGCTGAATATTTCACCTCTTTGGGACGTAAAATCAAGGGATTAAGAAGTCATTACAGTTAAACTAAAATCTTGAATCACGTAGGTATTGATGATAGACACAACAGTTCCTAGCGTAGGGAGAAAATAGCGGAATCATGCAAATATTTGACTCTAACATCACGAGGAACAGAATACACCAATCCTCCTACCCGATTCATTTATATATGGAATAGGCACAAATTGATAGATGCCAACACCAGTGGCAAAAATTAGGAGTCAGTAAGTATCCTACGAGAAAAATTCATCAAGCTGGACAACTTCACCGGTGTTTTTATTATTCGCGGGCTATCCACGAAATGTTGTGTATTAAATTTACGTAATTCACTAAAATAGATATTGATGATAAAATTCAATAATTCTTACCCCATTAATGAATAAAAATGTGTGTGATTTGGAGCATCTTCACCTAGTAAACTATATATTGAACAAAGAACATCCATTCAGGGAGTTGAAAAATAATAGTAAGTAGTTGTAGTACCATAGATAGTACGAGTGTAGTAGGGTTGTAGGTTGTTGCAGAGTTGATTTTAATAAACAAGGGCGTCGTGATTCAACTGTTGTCGGTTTAATATACGACCTTGACACAGGTGACTGTTTATATTTCATAACTTGAGTCAACTCTTTCCTTTGAAAATCTCGTGGCTGCGCACATTTGGGCCGATAAAGGGCACGCAACACAAGTTCCCTTAGTGACCTTACCAAGACATTTTAGCGGTCTCTCTGCCACCCTAGAGTTGAAGTAAAAACCTCACAAATACTTAATCGATTGAGTGGTTAATTAGGTTGAGGTAAGTAAAGTTTTTGAGGCGTAATCAATTTCCAGTGGTGAGTAGTGTGGGCTGTTCACTTTTAACGCCGCCCCTCGTCCACCTATCGCCCGCCTAGTGCGATATAGGAATACCAGGTGCAGATTTCACATCAAGTTTCAACATAGAAGAAACACTAGGTATAGGTTTTTCTACTCTTTAATGAGAAATCCGAGTTCCTATACCTGATATAATATCCAATGTTCCATGCCAGGTGTTCAAGTAACACCTTTCTCCGATAATGAAACATCCTAACCCTTCTTCAGACGCCACCCTCATCAAGGTCTATTCAATTTAATTGTTTGCTATAAAAATACCCTCTATTGTACCGCACCTATATACCTCGCTGATTGGCAGTTTATTCTGAATTTAGTACATATTCTGCAGAATGAAAAAATAATAATCTTTCTTTGAAATGAAGAAAAGGAAGGCACGATACAAATATTATTAAACAGTCGGTGCATGATTCTTATTGGAATAATACACTCAAAATACGACCAAATGTTCTTTTGAGCCGGATAGTTGACGGCGCCGTGGACGTACATTTTCGATTTTGAAACGTAAAAAGTGAAAGCTAGGGGGTGAAAGAAAAATATAAGTGGTGGTGGTAGTTGTTTATTCAAAAAAATAATTATAAACCAAGAGTCGAAATTGTTGAGTCGAGCGCGCCTCTAGACCATGAGGTTACAGCCTCGGAGATCCATGCGCTCTTCTCTTACTGATTCTCCTTGTCAACATTTGCCAACCTCTCACATTCGCCAATAGCTTCCAATCTAGAACAACACCCTTCAGTTGGCATACAACTGTTCGTGAACGGTCTGAAAATGCAAGACGATCTACGTATGTGATTTCAAATAGGACTACCCACAATTTTGGTCGGGGATACTTCGCAAACATTACTGCTATTCCCTACTGCCATAATACTCGTCGTACAATTAAAATGAAAGAAATTGGGGGAGCGCAGGAGAGTACCGTAAATTGAAATTGGGGCTGAATCCCCCCACAATACCCCAAATTTCCTACTGAATTACCTACTTATAGAGGATGCATTGCCAGAAAAAAACTGAATTTTTGACGCTGAATCCATTATGATGAGTCCCCGACCGATTGTGGACCTCCGGAAGTGGATATGGGTCAAGATGGGTACCTACCTACGTGTCTCGAAAGTGGATTTTCAAGAATTTTGGGACCTAGGTGTGAGGGGTATAATTTTCCAGTAAATGTTGGACTTTTTTCTGGGCATTTCATAATGTCTACAACAATGATAGAAAATGATACCCCACGCGCCTAAATCACCGAAAATTCAGAAAATCCATCTATCAAAAAACCCATTTTGACCTTTACCCTCCCCAAATTTGGTCCGATCGGGCTAAAAAGGTTTGAGGGCCTATTAATGCTGGAAATAGGTCCCTAACCAAAATTTCAGAAAAACTTTTCGCTACCAAAAATAACGGGGACGGCGGTCAAGATGAGTATCTTCCCTAACTCAAAAGTACGTTTTCGGGTTTCTAGACGTTTGAGGTATAATTTTCCACTAAATTTTCTTACAACACTCTACTCTCACAGTAGACACCTTCCTCAGGCTTTAGGTCCATAGGTACCCGCAAATCCCAAAATCCTACTTTCGAGATGGGTAGGTAGGTACCCATCTTGACCAATACCTAACTCCTGAGAGCTCCAATCGGTCCGGATCCATCACAATGGATCCAGAGTCAGAAATTCAGTGGTAAGCAATACATTGGTGGTAACCAAACCGCTTCTTCATGTATCGTGAACGCCGCATCTCTTCTACATGCTCCGTTCTCGGCCAGGTTACCTTGCATCGTCTTCGCTTCTCCGGTTCTTATCGGTTAATCAGTAGTAGTATCGTAGTCAGCTTACCGAATGTTTCATTCTCTACTCATTCAGTTTAGTTGTCTATTAAAACTCGGTAATCTCTATTTTCAGTTGGCGGTTTTATAGTTTTAGCCGTAATATGCCGTCGTTTTACTACCAACTAGTTTCCGATCGAGTCGTCGCAAAACCTTTGCCTACCCTGACAGCTATTAGAGGTAATACTACTTTTTCTTACGTTGTTTTGTGATTACACAAACGGGCTTCCTCGTACGGAACTGGACTATAGGTTCATACTATGACGTATTATCCCCAGCCCGCGACATATCGTCCTCCAATTTCAGCTTAAAATTACTCACCTTTTTATCTCGATCAGATGTGTAGGAAGGCCCCTAATACTTGCCTGTTATAATCATTTTGTTGTGGACTTCGAGGTCTGTGGGAAGAACGGGTGGTTCTAATTTAACAATATGTCTAATCCCTATCCAATGTTCCAAAAATGATCCGAATATAGATATCCAGTTACGTTCTCTAAATCTAAAGAATTTGTCTTTAATTTATCTTTTCAGAGGAGCCTGTACTTTAATTTGATAACCCAGAATAGGTTATACCTAAATTAACTTAAATACCTCTAGCATTGAATGTTTCAAGAATTTATTTTCTCTATTTTATTTTTTTTATATTAGGTCAAGGTTTAGTAATAATAAGGGAGAGATAGGCAACAATAATATCACGAAGCTACAGGGAGGTCGGCTAGGTGGTCAGATACTCAATACTCAACACTTTTTTAGTGTCCACTGCATCCTTCTGACAATGATGAACCCGTTCGGATGGGTTTTCGGGTACCTAGGCGTGTGGGTCATCATTTTCCACTGAATGTTGGACGCTGAATCGATTGGAATGAGTCCAGTACACTCCATACTCACTGATTTTTCCAATGCTCCTGGTCCAAGGAATATCAACTTCTGTGAAAAAATTTGGAGTGTTTTTATTCATTGTGTAGGTACTCACATTTTTTCTTCTTCTCGTTCGGGTACTGCTACTACCCATCGCACCCCTTAACTTCGCCTCTGGTCAATAGGAATGTGTTGATCTTTCTAGCCAATCAAAATTTGTTTCGGTATTTTTCCAAAATGTTTTCCCCATTTTGTAATTCTATTAAAGCTATGCCAATTCTTACATGGAAGGCGATAGCTGAGGAGGGACTGCAGTGCGAACTCATGGGGACACCACTTCGGTAGTTGACTCAGGGCAGACAGATATAAAAATACTGTTGTCATTGTTTCGGTAGTCGAGAAATAAGTAGGTAGGTAGTTAGGGAGCTGAGTAAAAACGATTTATTGCCAACGTGATAAGGTGGAGGAATGTTTGCAATTTTTTCATGAGAAACGAGGGGAAATTCATTAAAAATTCGTGGACAGGGAAGGGGAGGGTGAGTTCACCTGCGGGAAGATGCAAATCGCTACGGCCTTTTTATCTGCTCAGTCGATCTGCATGCGACTCCTTTTGCAGGCCCGAGTTCGAGAGACGTCTTTTAGTCGGCCGAGTGGAAATAGAAGGAACGAGGGGGCGACCACGGCCACGAGGGTGCAGGAGGGCAAGGAAAAATCCGAGGGTACGCGATCCTCTGGGTCGATGCGCATGCGCGGCCGTTTGGCGCGGCCCGAATCACCCGTGCTCGCCACCCGCGTGCACCGTGACGGAGCCAGTGCGGAACCAGCGACCCCGAGTTTATAATAGGAGATGAGGGTCTCTTCCCTCGCCCTGAGTCTCATAAGGTACAGCCTCAACAACATACGTCACAGTGATCACAATATCAACCTCAAAGGCTCCACAAAACGCCAACGCTCAGCCACACTTCCAACACGCTGCAAAATTTCGCACTTTTTCTACAAATTATTATTTCACGGCTTTGAAAAATACGGCTGTACTTCGAGTTGCTTCAACCTAGATGTGTCCAAAGAAGTCATGAGTAGGAGGGGGAGGAGAAAGGGAATGGTTCACCTACTCAGTTATCATAACAATCCAGCTCAATAGTACTTGAAACTTCAAATTCCCTCTATCCGATATTAATCTCGATTAACCTGCAATAAATAAGATAAAATAGATGAATAATAATTCTCATACGAAAACAGTACTTAGTTGTCGAATACAAAAATTGTGATAAAGGGTACCTAGTGAAGGGAAACATTATTCACAACAATCCACCCTCATCTTCATTGGTGTGAGCGAGTTCTCCCAATGGTGTCATGGATAATGAATAGCTGGAATATACTTGAGTCTAATCGTAATTTTTACCTTACTAACGTCATCACCTACGTTTGAATTAAGGACAATAAGTAAAGCACAACACAAAACAGGTGCACGTGTTGACCTATCTAAACTGAACCCAAATGAAGATTCGAGACGGTCGAAGTACTAAACAGTACACCAGACTCCTTGAATTACGAGAATAACGTCAAGGGTTGAGAGGTTGGGTGGTATTAACCCATTTACATGAAGTATGGTACGGTGATATTTACATGAAACACCTGAGAGGGAAGATAATAACTCAAAAGAATCAAATAAAGTGTTTAATAGATAACATCGAACATACCGTAAAGAGCTCCATGTACCATCAACAACTTTCTTTTTTACTTTACCATAATTAACAGTACACTCCAGAAACAAATGATTTATAATTTTTAAAAAAACCCATACCAATTTATTTGTCAAGTAAAATCTACTACGAATTCGGTAATAGCGTTCAAGCAGAAAGGTTAAAAAACTTGACCGTGGCAACCTCATTCGTGCCAACCTCGACTCCAGAGGGTGGTAATGGGTTTCGGTAATAAACGTTTTGACATAGAGACAGTATACAGGTATAGAAGGGGAAAACAATTATCATTCGGGTACAAGAAAAGAATAGGGGTTGAAAAAACAAAAACTTTTCGGACCAGAATTCTTCAAAAATGAAGTATTAATAATTAAATAACGGCAACTCGGAGAGTCAGGGTTACCTCCGATAATCAGCAAGAAACCACTCAGAGTTTTTAATATAAATGAATTTCAAGTCAGTCTCCTCTAAGAAAGTGGATTTTCCGCAAGGCGCCGGTTACTGTTCCCACGAACCCTGTCGTGCTAAGGCACCGTCCGGTCTTATGATTGTTCAAGATCACGTTGAGGTTTTATTTTATATTCACAACGGCGTATATTGATTTGACCCCTGGCACATATTATTTTCCAGAAGTTTTACACTTTGTCGCGATGAGTGCACGTGAATAAAATGGTGACCTTCGTTCGGTTAGATGGAACCATCGAGATAAATATGAAACTATTATAACCATTCGTTTCCAAGCAGACTCAAGACATCAACAAAACGTTACAGTGTATAAGATCAGGATTTTTGATGACGTTCTGCAGAGCAAACCTGGAAGAAGCACCGGTCGTCGTTAAAGAAAATGGGTGATGGTTGAGAGGAAGAAATACACTGCCAAGGTCAATACAGATACTTCAAAGAACCCAAACTGGTCCGACAACCCTTTTTGAATACACCAATTTACCCATCGACTTCGCCTCTGTTATAAAATTTCGTGGATAAAAAAAAAAAAAAGCAGACACGTTTAAAACAGCATTTTGCATTATACAATAGACTGCAGACTAATGAGATAACTCCTCGCAGACTAAAAAAAGTCAAAAAAATTTCAAGCTCTCAATTACAGGAAAAAATTGCAATAATTCCCCAATGATTGCAGAAGGGAAGCTCCGGTAAAGTAGGTACCCAATGAGGCTCCCATGGCAATGAGTGCAATGAGTACCCTTGGTCATCCAGAGAGCATGACTGTTAGAAATCATGTAGGGCCCTATCTCCGTTTGGAGCATCCGACTCAACTACCTATATTATTTCGAGTTCTATTCAGAGCAACAACGGTCGACTAGATAGATAAATTTACCTGATCCTGTTATCAAGTCTTCATTGCTAGAGTATTAGACAGTATATTATTTAAAAGATAAAAAACAATATGGTCCAAAAAACGCGCTGATGAACATATTGATTCATGCTTAAGTGGTGAAACGCTTGGAGTTTAAACTGACGTTCAACTCTCCCAGACGTAGCATTACCAGAGTGGAGCAATGAGCAGTAAACGAATCACCCAACCAATCTTGGCCCCCACTCCAAGCAAATTTTTCATGTGCTTCGACGGGAAAGTCATATTACAAAGAAGAATCTGTATGATTCCCCTCCCGCCTGTAAGTATTGAGTGCCACTCAGAGGACTCGGATTTTTTCTCAAGTGCCACCTTTACCACCGATGGCCACTAAAGTTGAGGGTACGTCGTTATTGAGCTTCTTTGGAGGTGGCCGGCTAAGTGGGTGAGGGTATAAATATAATAACATATTTTCACAACTGAGTGACCATGCTAAGTGGGGTGGTTGGCTCCAGCCCTCTGGAGCCTGGGCTAAGCTTGTGCGACCACTTTGTTTACTGGGGGTTTCTCGTGGTTATTCAACCGTAAACTATTTTGCTCACAGAAAATCTCCAGCTTTCCTTCTTAACAGCCTTTTCTACCGGAGAACTTTTCGTTTTTACCTTCAAGGTCAATAACTCTGGTACATTTCTCCTTTTACCTTCCAATTCACATGTGTTTAGTTTCTTTTTCACTTGAGTAGGGAAATGTATCAATCCTTCAATACTCTTCATATTGATGACCTCAACAGTCAATCGATGACTCAACATGGGTTGATTACTCACTTATCTACTGGTGTCGGAGCGCTTGTTACTAGATAAAAATTACGAAGCCGACGTGGATGAGATTCAAGGTTAGCAAATAAAATTCTTATTATCGAGGAGCTATCAAGGAACTCGAATATAGCTTTGAATGAAAATAGATCGAAGAGAAGCGAAACTGTTGCGAAGATTCCATGGGCGCACATAAAAAATATTAACAGATTCAAGTTTACCTTGCCCGGCAGTCGATGAAGCAGAGGCCCCATAATGTTGAAATGCTAACAAAGAAAGATAACAGAATAGCATAGTCTACAGAATAGTTTACACTCTCGTACGCGCTTTCATTACTCAACCCTACTCAGCGATTATGGGCGAGACCTTCATTTTAAATCAATTTTCAAGGTTACTAACTGAACTTTCAAATTTACATAGACGACGTATGGGATACATGTGAGCAACTCAACGTCAGCTCAATTGCCACACTCCGAGAGGGAATTATGAGAGGAGGGGTGTTCAATAGGTAAATATTTGTTTTAAAAATTGTTTAGAAACCAATGGATTATTTATCAACATCCCTTCCAAAGAAAAAGGCTCTACTGATCGTAATAAATGTTCATAGGTACACAACAAATAGAAACGCGATTTACTATAAAATATTGCGGCTGACAGCTTATTGAGAAAGGTGATTGTCAAAATATCAAAAAATAGATTGTGTTCGTATTATTTTGTGTACTTATGTGCAACATAAATATAAATAGACCCGAATAGTCCGTTGCCCTCAGCAAAATTGATTGACCATTTTGAATAGCTCAACTCCAAACTGGTTAGACACTTTCAATTCCAATCGGGTCAGCCAGGATGCAAACAGGGAAAAGGGTTAAATGGAATAGAGTGACGGAGAAAAAAAAATTTGTATAAGGAAGTGAAGTTGAAGGAAAGTAGAAGGACAGAGTGAAAAATGCGAAGAGCAGAGGCGGCGCGATCATTAGGATGATTTGAAGGGTTTATAGAGAGGAAATTGTTTATTTTAGAACATCGGGATTCGGCAACCTCAGCGGAAACTTCGACCCTCTTCCATCATCCCTCAATGTTGAAGGAGTTTCCATCCGAGGAGATTACCTACAGATTCTTACCTGAGGCAATATCGGTGATGGGACGATATTAGTTTCCAAGACCGTCTGAAACAATCTGGTGGGAAAATAACCTATACAAAATATAGATGATGTATTAAAAATATAATGTATCCGCCAACCCAAGCGGTATTTCTCGCAGGAGATTGAACTATTGAACAGAAAGAGTATTCGGGTCTAAAGCTAAGCAAGGTACAACAAAAACCGCCCCCGTCGCGGTACATCCTACATTTTCATCAGGCAGCCGGTCGTGACATGTCGGATTTTCATGAAGGTAAATCATCATGTTTGATGCTTACCACGTATTTTCCTCATTACCTTATACTCTATTCGAATTGAAGGCCAACCGCTAAGGCCTTCTTCAAGTTAACAATTGCTGACCGAGAAAATCTTGAAATATTCGGGAAAAACGCTGCAAATTCTTTCAAAAGTGTTGGTTATTCCTCAGACCAGACGCATGGAGACTCATTTCAATCGATTCAGCGTCCAAAGTTTAGTGGAAAATGATACCTCACGCCTAGGTACCAGAAATCATAAAAACCCACTTTCGAAATACGTACGTATATAGATACCAATATTTACCCATAACCTCTTTCGGAAGGCGTCAATCGTTCCAGGACCCCTTTCATTGGATTCAGAGTTTCAAATTTACTTGAAAATAGTACCCCACACGCCTAGATCGTCAAGGATCTTAAAAATCTATTTTTTGAAAACAAATTTTGACCACTCCCTCTCCCCCAAATTCGGTCCGATCGGGCTGAAAAGTTGTGCGGACCAACTAGAGCCAAAAACGGGTCCCTGACCTGAAGTTCATATTTTTAGACAATTTTCTATTACCAATAAAAGCACAATATGGGTAATAATGTGTATTTTATGTATGGGTGAAGCAATTGTTGGTCATTTTCTTCTAATTAATAGAGTTACCCACACGAACAAGATTGGTTTGAACAATGAATCACGCGAAATATTAGGTTACGTAGATTTGGATGGGGGTAGACTACATACTACTAATATGCTACTACTACTAATAGCTAGATACGAAGTAATGATCAGAGAATATTTTCGTAATTTATTCAGAAAAGAATAGCAGTAAGTAGAATGTTCTTTTTGAAAGAAAAATAAATGGTTGGGGGAAAATCTCGGGAGTTGTCAAAAAAATTGGCAATGTCAATAAAACTTACAAGTCGACTTGGAGCTTGCACCGATCTTTTGAACGAAAATAATACTCGGGCACCTCAGAAGTTTCCACGTTGTACGTTCTGTTGCCTTGATCAAAGCATAAACCATTCAGCCTTTTCGCTCCCGTTGTTGACCTCGTCTTTTATAAACCGTTTTCGTCTTTTTAAGGTGTAGAAACGACCTTTGAGCTATGTTATTGGATTTTCGAGAACAATGCCGTGAACTTATAGTTTCTTATAAGATCGATCGAAAAAATGAACATTCAATTAAAGTGATTAGGATAAACACCCTCAGAGCTTAAACAGTTTTTGAGAAAATGTTGTTCTATCCAGAAAATATATTTTTACATTTGAGAAAGAACAAACTCTCACTAAAAAAGAATATTTACATCGGTAAAATTAGGTAGGCCGATCATTGAATCATTGATTCGACGGTGGTAAAAAACCAAAAGTTTTTCGCAGAATGAGCGGGAAGATGAATGTATAAAGGCAAGACAGTCACCAAAAATAACTATAATGTGAGAGTATTTGAATTTCTAATGCGCGTGCCTGGTAATAACATTCAATTCTAAATAGCAGCATTGGCCTACTCAGTACTAACGGCCAGTCACGCAAAACGTAGAGTCCAGCAGTATCATTGGATTTAAGGGTTGCCATCGCATTTCACCGCTGACCGCGAAGAGGAGAACTGAACTCAGCGGGTGGTGAAGTAAGAAGGCATTCGACCCTGTAACGGATCATTCCACTTTTAACAGAACCCGACAATTTTTCCTAACTTTCCATCGACTCGGGGATCCCCATGTGATATAGAATTCAATTGGACGTATCTAATCGTAAATCAGTCACGATATTTTAAAATTCGGGGCTACGCTGCTAAACGTGGTCGGCCCGTCACGAAGATCACGCCTAATTTCGGGTATTAATGGAATAATTGAATACCCATCCCAAGTTGTAAATTGCACAGCTACGCTTAAAAGAGGGATTCTTGCCCTGAGTATGGAAATTTAAAAATCTGAACCGCGGTTTCCTCTACAAGCACCATTTAAATGAAACAATCAAATCAAATCGGTTTGAATGAAAAGGATATTTCAATCGCATTTTTATTGGCATGCAACCTTCCAGTCATACCGGTATTGAATGTGATAATGACACGTTGGTAAGTCAATAGCAATGAAGTACTAATATGTTTGCACACACGGTAGCGTGGAGTCGCAATGCAGAGAGGCAAAATTAGCCACTCAATGAATAAAAGTGAGCCAACAGGTGGCAATCTACCCCTCAGCCAGAGCGACTATTTATAGATCCATCCCAACATCAATTCCACCGATATTATTACCAAACGATTGGAAAGGTTTACCTTTGCAGCAAGCTGTGTTCTCACCGCTTCTGCGTGCGTTGCAAACAGGCGAAATAAAACAGCGTGTGACCAGACTGTCAGAAGTTGACAATCACTATAACGGTGGCCGCACTTCACCTGAGTGGGCTACAACGGGTGTTCCATCCTAAGGTTCGAAGGGAGGGGGATGGAAGGGATGTTAAAACGTGAAAACTTGGAAATTAAGGATACTAACGTTGAGATTAGGGCGGTAATAAAATCTAAACTATGAAATTATTTGTAGTATTGCAATCACTAGTGGGTGATTTGACGACAAACATCTTATTGGACTATTGGGACGTTTTTCCTATTTATTGACACTTCATAACCAGAATTACAAGTAATATTTGCCCCAAAATTTCGACAGCTTTCGTGGATAGAATATTGTCGTATTGTTCTATTCTTACTTATCAGCCTTAAAATGACGCCTCAAGCTTATAGCACGGGAGACTATCACTCTGAAACCTCTCATTCTTCGTCCACTGAATTATAATTTCGCTGAGAGCTCCGAAAAGTTTAGTCGCTAGAATGAATATTATTCCGGTAAGTCATTCATCAAAGTAGATGTTCTCTATCGACTGGAATATGGTACCTACTATGAATAGATAAAATGAGATTCGCATAACATGATACACTGATTCGATCTATCATTATAATTTGCAATAACTAAAGAGACGTATATTGATGAATGATTAATCAGGCCCCAAGCTTCACCTTTTTTTGAGCCTAGAAAAATCATTTAGCTTTGATATAATTATTTGTTGATTAGTACATATGAGCATTACCTTTTCAGGAAGTCGAGGGCCGCCTTGTATGTGCATTATGCCTTATTCTATATTATAATCCTGCACCTTCCTCCAGGCATGCCACAACCAAGGTTAGTCAGAATTAATTTTAATCAAGCGCACCATCCGTGTTGTTATTAATTATCATTTAAAAAATTTAAATGGGCCAAATCTGCCAATTATTAAGCAGCATGACTTTTCGACCTTTTTTCAAAATTCTTTACCCCTACTGCTGTGTATGTGTAAAGTTGGCTTCGTTTTCTGACAGCACTTTTTGACGCTGTAAGTGGTGTACATTATAATGTTTTTTATGCATTTGAAGCAAAGTTGATAATGACGATTCCATTACCATAATGTACTCAATGTTGTAAGTACAGTAGTGTATTAGTACATACTGAGATGAAATTTGTAACATATCCTAATAAGAAAAATCCTTGAAATTAACTGGTGAATTAACCTAATGCGAAATTGAAGATACATGAATTCATTGTGGCATATTTCTGTTTGTGGATTGTACCTAGTTTCCTGTACGCTGCCACCTGCAGGGAATATTATACTCTGGCTCCAGATTACAACAAGAACATCCCTCCAGGTTAGTGTTTTTATACTACATTTAATTTTTGAAATATTTTAATGTAGTTTTGTTTTGGTGTGACCTAATTATAAGTAAGAAAGGAATAAGGATACGAGTGAACCTCCATCATAACATGTCTTGAGAAGCTAAAACTTTTTTCTTCAGCAAATTTTATAGCCTGCAACCATAAATACTAATTTCACTAATCGCACGAAGTCTACGCATAATAACTGAGGTGACATTCTTTAGTTTTTGTTAGTTTTTCATTCATGTAAATAAAAGTATCAATCCAATCTATCTCAATAACAGCACTAGGTAGGTAACAGGATACTAGATACGACGTATTATAATCTTACTTTCAACGACATATCTCTGGGTCACTGTTGACGTGGTGGGGCGATCTTGAGGGTCGAGAGAGTTCCTCGTGGAAGTCAGGTTCAGTAAGCAAAACGCCACGAGATGTAGCGTGATTCTCAGCTATTTCGTCTGACCTTTTTCCTGGCCTCGCACAACGTCTCACTTTCCCCCAAAACATGATAATTGTATTATTATTGCTTCCTAATTTTCTCAACCGAACAGGGTAGAAAACCGCATACGAACAGGTTTCAGCCATTTATAAGGGTGAACGAGGGGGCGAGAGAACTTGGAGCCACGCGAAGAATCAAGGTTTCTGGACCTTGAAGTCAACTCCCCTAAGTTGCCACCAATTATCAGAAAATCGTCAAGTTCAAGCTCGTGAAAAGCTCGTAAAATATCTGAAGAAATGAACTAACAAGTGAAAACTAAAACGAAGAAAAAAAAATATCAAGATCATTCTTTACCAAGGTCAACACTCCACGTGAGTGTCGATATGTTCATGGAAAATCAATATTGGCGATGATAGGGTGAGTATTACATAAGAAGGAGAGCAAGTAGGAGGAGGGCCGTAATTTACCTATTCTCTGCCGATACGAGCGAGTTGATGAATGGTATCGCTTTACGAGGGCCGTGACGCAACACCTTTCTGGAAGATTTGATCGAATTTCCACGATAAGTGCTCCATAAGGTGATGGAATGGTTCTTGGATGCCATGCAATTTTGAGGAGCAGAAGTACCTTCTTGATAGCTATAATCTACAGATATGTTTGATGAAAATAGAGATTCGTGGATAATAATAAAAAAATAATGGCGGGCCACTGAACTGATGAGAAATCATGTAAAATTTCACAGACGCCTGGACCTTGCGCAGCGACATCGGATAAGACATCCCACGTCCACAGCAGGGATAAATTTGAACCAAAAATGCACTAGGTCATGCACATCCATCTTGGATCGGAACAATTAGGCGAATTTCATCGGCTTAAATAACTCTCCATCGGTCTTATTGTTCCGCAAACGTCCTGGCAATGAAGTGAAGGGGAGTTTGGATCGGAACAATTAGGCGAATTTCATCGGCTTAAATAACTCTCCATCAGTCTTATTGTTCCGCAAACGTCCTGGCAATGAAGTGAAGGGGAGTTGGATGAAGAGTAGTAAATGGCATAAGAAGTAAGAACACGGCTTCCTTGTTCCCAAAAAGAAAAACAGCAGCTAATCGAAGCACGAGTCGACTCATGGGAAAACTAACGGTTATGTGATAGGTCCAAATAAAAAATTTATCAAAACCAGAAAGACCTTTTCTGAATCGAATTTTTATTTCAACTCCGAGGACATTCTGGTCGCGTTAACGCGCATCATTGTCAGCCTACAAAATATAAGTGTGGACAGCACACCAGCGGAAAGTCACCTACCTCTCCTGGATTTCTTCTTTGTTGTTTTTTACTTCTTTGTTGAAAAAAAGGCAAGGCAACACAAAATAATTCCGAAAAAGACTAAATAATCCTGCCATTCACCCTAATATTGGTACAATAACTAAATCGAAGTGTGTAGAAGGCTCCTTGTATTACCTAGCTATGCACCCAACAGTGGTACCCCACGTGAGCCGGAAAGTAGTAATTGGAGAAAGAAGCCTCTCAACATTTTTAATTCAATAAGTCACCTCCTATACGCTCAGTCATCCTGCAGTCAGTACCGCTGAGACCATGGAAATGATAATGGATTGTTTCTTCGACAATGTTTTTACCGAACTAGACCGCGCGTCGCTTTTGGCGAGGTATAAGAGAAGAAACCTGGTTGAATATTTGTCTACAGTGATCCAGGCCTGCAGCCATGTCGAAGGGCAGCCTCAAGACGCGTGCAATAGTGCAGTGACGAGCGCATTGAACTTCCATAAAACGACTCGAGGTCAAAACGGACAAGTTTGCTTGATGGGTAAATACCACAATGTACTGTACGTCGCAGCTCGGTTAGCATTCGACTGGAAATTGGAGGACAGCGGGACAGTGTGCGCGCTGCTGGATGATATGTTTCTCTGTGAAAATACATTTGATAGAATAATGACTGGTGCAATTTTCGGGTCTCGGGCTTCCGGCGTCATTTCGGGGTGGAAAAGTGATTTTGACACGAGAGAAGAATGCTTAAAAGCAGTTGAATATTTCCTCATGCATGCTACTAAAGGTAAAAGAGAATATTTAGTTCGAAAGCAAACGTGTCGAATAGTTGACGTTCCCATGGAATCCTATGGAAGGTTGACTCCCGCCACTGTAGCCGTTCAAGCAATACGACCGGATGTACTATTGCTATTTCTCCAGTACGGAGCGGGAGTATACGAAGAGGACCAACCGTGTCCATTAGAAACGCTACTCCGGCGACTAAGCGACAGTGAAGATCGTATACCCCCTGATCTGCAGAAGTGTCGAGACATCATCATGCGAGCAGTCCCAGGCGTGCAAGTTCCAAACGACAAGGAACATCCGTACGTGGCCCCCTATTTGCCAGGAGTGGCCTGCTTACCGCATGAGAGAGTTGGGTCCCCATCCAGTCTCAAACATCTTAGTCGATGCCAAATAAGGAAGGAACTAAATAAGGATTTTCTGTTGCCATTCGGGATCCAAGAGCTCAGAGTACCAGAGCACCTGAAAGCCTACCTAAACCTCGAAGAAGATTGATTAAAATCACACTATGTAGGAAAGCAACGAATTAAATCGAAGGGGCAAGGGAAAAATACGGGAGAAATCTGTGAGTGATGGACGAGTCATGCTCAAGACACTTACCCATGTTTGATGTGTGCGGTGTGTGTGTATTCTCATAGTATACAATTAAAAAATGAACCGATATTAAATCGAAATTGATGATGGTAATTAAGTCCTCAACGGATATTCCAACCCGTTCACAGGGGTAATCGTAAATCGGTTTTCCGATTCCAGCAATTAATTATATTGGTCAATAATACATGCCTCCTCCTTCAAATCAATCTCAATACCGATCAAGATGGCGATGAGAAAAAAGATAAAACGAAGCAGGTTTATTTGAATTTCTTCAGGAAATCGGAAAGGTTAAGTGAAGAACGGTAGAACTTAATGTTGGCAAGTTGAGAGGTAACTCGATTTGAAGCTCCCCTTACGGACCACTGATTAAATTTCACCCCCAGCTAATTGGAATGTAAATTACCACCCTGGTCCCTTGTTACCATTCTTCTCTACCCAGGGTCACCCCTTCTCAAATTTGTGCTTTCAAGACACTCTTTCCACTGTTGAAATGAAACGTAGTGCTCGTACGAGAGCGAGTGGAGGAGTCGTAGGTGAATTCAAAAAATTTAGAAATGCTGCCAATTCTTCAGAAAAAGAAAAAGAAATTTTCTTCAACATGGGAAAAATGGGGGGAAAAGTGGGTGTGGCGGGTCCCGGACCCTTTCCAATCCATTCAGGGTCCAAAATTTAGTGGAAAATGATACCCCACACGCCTAGGTACAAGAGATCTCGAAAAAAGGCATTCGAAATATATGTAGAAAGGTCCAACCTCATCCAGAGGGCGCCAATCGTTTCGGGATTCATTTAATTGGGTTCAGCGTCCAAAATTTAGTGGAAAATGATACCCCACTTGCCTGGATCGCCCAAAATCTGGAAAATCCATTTTTCAAAAACACATTTTGACCCCTACCCCACCCTAATTTGGTCCGATCGGCTTGAAAAGTTATGAGAACCAACCAAAGTCAAAAATATGTCCCTGACCAAAATTTCAGATTTTTAGAAAATTGTCTACTACAAAAAACGGCATGGACGGCGTACGGCGTTACAGGTTCCTTTCATTAGACAGCAACACGAAAACGAATTCCTAACGAGTATTGGTTGTTCAATGGTGTTACTATTTCGAGTTTCCATTGGTAAAAATTTTGGTCAGGGGTCCATTCATGGCTTTAGTTGGTCCTCAAAACTTTTCAACCCGATCGGACCAAATTTGAGCGGGATAGGGGTAGGATTGTTGAGATTTTATGTAATATTTTATGCAATCTAGGTGTGTAAGGTATCAATTTCCACAAAATTCTGTACACTGAATCCAATGAAAAGGGTCCCAAAGCGATTGGCACCCACTGAAAGAGGTTATGGGTCAAAATGGGTACGTATCTTCCCATTTCGAATGTGTGTATTCGATATTTCTGGTACCTAGGCGTGTGGGGTATCATTTTCCACTAAATTTTGGATCCTGAATCGATTGGAATGGGTCCGCGACCCGCCACACCCACTGTTTCCCCCATTTCCCCATGTTGAGGAAATGAGTCTCCATTCGCCTGGTCCGAAGAATAACCAACCCGTGTGTTTTGATCTAGACACCATGAAACGTCCAGAAAAAAAATTTGAGCCAAATCGGAGAGTTTGACCTTTTGCATGAAAACATAGGTTGGTACTTGAACGGGTAAGTAGGAGTTTCCAGAGACCATAGCAGATATGTTTTCTGCTTGTAGTTGATTTGCCTGATCTTTTATATGAAAACAAGTTTTTGTTTTACCAGCAGGACATGAGAGGACATGGACACGATTCCCCCTAAAGTTCTTTTATCAATTGTATGCTATTGGTTTGTTCGGATATCTCGCAGTTTGCAACAGCAATTGCAAAAATTGGCGCTACTCACTATTTTTCACCATTCCGTGACCACTTGTTCCGTCAATAGTAATCTAAAATCAAATACATCATGATTATATGAGACCGTACATGTATTATACGGTTAGTACACGTTTGAACTCATACAGTGGTATCTGATATCTAAATATATACGTTGGGAAGACAATCCGTTAAAGCAGATTCTGAGAGTCTCTCTTATCAACCTTACTCCATCCGTTTGAATATGATCCGTGGCTTTTGAAGTCGAAGATTTCATTCAGTAACCATGCTGAAACACCGGCTACTCCGGACTCCTGACATACTCTGTTCGCTTTTGAGACGGTTGTAAATTAGTACAGATATCTTCAATCAGCGGTGCAGGCTACGAGCTGGCACAGAAGACTATTCCATTTTCCTTCCCTTCCCAGTCACAATGTTGCCCGACTATTGACGTAGAACTCCCGCTACCCCTCCCTACCTAGTTCACTTTCTCTCTGCCTATATTAAGGTTGAAACAAAAGCGTAGATAGAAGGGTGCTCAAATGGAATTTATTCTTGATCAAGAATGTACAACAAGAAAAAACTGGTAACGTAATCTCCTTGGATCAAAATAGCCACATCAGTACCAATATGTCCGTCAAGATAAATTTGAGAAAATACCAGAATCACAATTTTAAGAAAAAAATTAGGAATTGCTATAAATATATAAATAATAAAAAAAAAAATTGAAAACCCTTGGACTACCCAAGACTTGTTGGCCGTTGTCTGAATGTCCGAAAAGCTGGAATAAGGGGAAATTCTGTGTGCGTAGGAACCGTAATGTCTGTAGTGTCTCTCGTATCATGGTGGATCAGTCAATGAAACTCAAAGTCCCGGAAAAACAAAGATGACAGTTGGTTATGAGAAATTTAGTGAGGGGAGGAATTAAATGTACGTAGTAAACAAGCACAGTGCAGTAACGCCGGAAGCCCTTGAAAATCGGATTAAAAAATTGTATTGCGCGGGGGAGAATGGTAAAATGAGAAGAGCAACTACCAGGACAACAACTTTATCACTAAATTATGTATTCTGCCTACAAGAGCAGAGCGATTGGTGGTAATATTACGGGTAAGCGAGAGAAGATTTCAATTCATCGATCCACTCGCAAGTAAAATTCAGTTGGTGACAGCATACATTCAGTATATGATATCAACACATTGAGCTGCAAGAGCCTAGGGCGTGGTCTGCAAAGCACGCGATACTCGGTTATCGATCAAGCAAATACGAAACCCTGCAAATACGACATAATACGCAGGAAACTTTACATGGAGGACTTTTTCAATGATTATCAGGGGTTCGTAATTAAACTTTGAAATTAAACGTTAATTCTTCTGGGCATGTGTAGACGGATTGTTGTTTCAGAATCAAAATCTCGTTTGGAATCAGGTGGTTTTTCACGGGAATTTATTATTCTCCAGCGATAGCCAAGTCAACCGGGAAAACGGATTACTCGGGGAAAATCCTTGAATGTACCTGAATCAGGTTGCAATATCGACGCTGATTAGCAGAACCTGCTCCTCGAGGGAAATAATCGAATTAAATCTGGCTTTGGCAAACATCAGCTCGTTTGGAGCTCAGTCATGAAAAGGCAGCCTCAACTGAAAGGTCCATGAATAACGGCGTTAAAATGGTTATTACACTAAAACAGTTTCAGGATAGAATCGCAACGTATTAGGAAATGGTGGTGATACAGGATTCACGGGAATATGGTTCGTAGGACTTTTTTTAAATTAAATATCATGGCATTAAATGTGAGGGGTGTCCTAAAAACCACGTCATCACACCCGCATTACATTCGTTATAATTATTCTCGTCACTTTTCTTCAGTTTTAACATTTTGAGAAAACTTAGTAAACGACTTGGGTCACACACTCGATTTTTCCTCATCTAAATAATATTTCAGCTAAGCCATTTTCGGGGAGGGAAAATCAAGCGTGGAACTGAAGTAATTTACAAACCTTGTCCTCTCAATAATAGAGTTTTACAAAGTTACAAGTGCCACGCTGCAAAAATTAATAAGTTAATCCCAATTTGTCAACAACCACGTGACACCAGTCTTATTCCACATTAGTGACAGTTGGTTAATTATTCCTCATAATAAGTGCAGCTCAACGACTATCTCACTCAGCGACCGTATAAAATGATTCTTTTTTCCTTCTTCCGTGCTATCATAATTGAGTTGGACAGGGTTGAGAAAGGAGAAACGAAATACGCCCCACAGGAAAAGGAACAAGATCCGATTATGTAGTAAACGAAATGATCAATTATAACAAGAAAATCTCTTTTTCTACAATCTGTTTACGCATTTGACTCATCTTCCTCCCTCCTTGTAAAGTACGAAGTGAATTACAAAGCCCCAATATAATTTTCCACCATCTTTGAACGACGCAATATTATGAAGTTTTGGATGATAGATCTAGTTCAAAAACAATGTCCTTACACTAGAAGATTAAGAACCTAATTGCTACGGAACTTGAGAGGTATTGGTTAGTAGAAGACGCACTGTGAACAAAGTTTTGTAGGTGCCAGAGAAACACGCGGAGCCCATGGATTTTATGATCGAATCGTATCATTTTATGGCCCATTCCAATGCAAGAGCAGTGAAATCAAACAGAAACGCGCTTTTCCTGATATTCCATGGATTGTTCCACGTATTAAACCAGGAGAATAATTCTGAATGAAGAGAAGAATGTCACCAATGATTAATACTAATACTGTTCAATTGTTGCAGCCAAGAACGTTGAGGTATCGATATCATTGTTCATTAATCGAGTGTCTGCTGTTGACGAAAGTAAGGAGGTAAGCGAAAATGTATTATTATCACACATGACAGTTAGTCAAAACCTCACACGAGAGGAGACCAATTTGACTTATGCTTCATCAGCTGTCTCGAGTAGGATTGGTTTCATTGCACAAAGGATTTATTCGCGATTGTATTTTCATTATGACATTTATTACTGACAGTGCGACGGTATAGTTGGTCTTCCGCAGCAATCTCATGTGATTTTCAGCGTTGCCCACCAAGTTGGGCTCTGTAGCCCACCAAATGGGCTTCATATTTTCTATCATGGCTAAATCTTGCATATTTTCAGAACTTCACTTCTGATCAACAGGAAATTTCGTTGGAAGTTTTCCTGCAAGTTTATTGGGAGGACCCAAGGATAAATATTACAGAGGAGCTCTCTGACGCTGAGGATCATCTCGAACTTACATGGGAGAAAGATCAGAAATTTTGGATTCCGGACCTTTACATACGGCAACTAAGAGACATGAAAGTGTTGTCGCTGTTCCAAGAAATGACTTCAGTGAGAATATACCGAAACCAAACCATGCGCGTTAGCATAGGGTGAGTTTATACATCGAATGTAAAAGATTACCAGCATGAAGTGTTCTTCGTGCCTGGGAATGGAAGGGAATCTTGGTAAGTAGAAGTACTAAAGGGAAAGCTCAATACCACCCAAGCATCAGTAGAGGCCTGGCAAATCTGTATCAAGAAAGGAAGCGATAGGTATAATCTATAACAGCGATTAAACGTGAACTACTTCGAAATCCGAACGAACCAGATAATGAATTGATCCAATTAAACTTCACCAACAGCGATAGCACGAAAACGTATTAGCCTCGCGTTTCGCGAGCCCTTCTGCCAAATAACCTTGCCAGCCCCTCAAGTCCGCTCTCCTAACGATATAATGCGCAGTAAAACGTGAAACGACAAAAGAATTCCTACATGAAAACATAAGTTGATGATTCAACGGATAATCAAGCAAAAACGAAAGCCGAGCGGATTGCCTACCACGGGAAATGCCATTGGCAGAGAGGAGATTCCCATAAACTGTCTGAATGTTGTTTAGTGGCAAAGGAAACTAGTTGATATTGAGCCAATTACTCTTATCAAGCGAGGATTTCATAAATGCCCGATTTTCCAAAATTCATTTAAGTATACGTATCATAATTATTGAGTCAACAAATTAAAAAAGTATCAACACCTTTTGTGACAACAAAACTGTTCTTCGGGTTTTCACGAACTTTCTACCAGATACCCTAAATTCCGGGTTTCCTCCACTAGCATGATCATTTTTTTAACTAGAAATAGTAAACCATTGTGAGGAAAATCAACCATTCAGTGAACGCAACGATCACAGCACCTCGTTCACCCCATGAATTATCGGAATCCCAAACCACCGTAACTTTTCCTCAGGTCAGTAGAGAATGTCAATTATGTAGAGGACCCTATCTGTCATTACAATAAATAAATACCTATATAATTAATAAATGAATAACTAATGTAAATAGGTAAGTGCTTATCCTAGATTTACCTGAATAAATATTATACATCTATCATGAATGAGCGAGGTGGAAGGAGATAACTTCATTCATTATTCATATTAGCCCATATAGAGAAACTAGCCTAGTCTGAAGAAGCGAGTTCGTTCATTCAATTAATTTTACAAAGTATTTGCCAAGGGTACAAATCGTTCTGTCGTTCGAAGAAGGAAAATCAAGTTAGTGATTGGTAGAAGGTCAAGAATAATTTCCTCTCTCTCTAATCGCCCTTTTCTGGTTCAAATTGTTTACTGCACCAATGGGGCATCACATTCCGGGTTCCATCATCCTCCATACGATTAGCGACCATCCAAGTAATCCTGTTTTGGCTCAGAGCCCATCAAGTGTCCTACTAACTCTGTCAAATGCCACACAAGCGTACTAAAACAAAGGTAATGAAAAAATCGTTATTCTATCCGCCTACTGTGATATTCAAAGATGGTAAGTTTGGTTGGTTGGTGAAGTGTATAAAGTAGGAAAACGCAAAAATATAATTCAGATATCAACGTTTTCAGAGCCACAGTTCAAATCAAGTGCGACATGGATTTTGTTCTGTACCCGCTTGACGTTCAAAAATGTGCCGTAGACTTTAGCAGCTGTGAGTAACACTAACTTTTTCAAAAAAATGCAAATTCAATAAGTAAAAATAGAAAAAATTGTCCTCGGTGAAACAATCATCGGCAGATGAACCTCGCAGGGTTCAAACATGTTGAAGTTTTTACTTTTTTTCACCTATTTTGTTACATCGTAGATAAATACACAGCACCAGCCATGACCTTCAAATGGAGAGACGACCCACCTCTCAGTTTTCCGAGTGACTTTGGAAAAGACGGTTACCGATTACCCAAGTATGTGGTCTCATTTTTTCCTGAACCTGAACAACACATCGTTTACTACGGCGAGGGTAAGTGAGTTGCAAAATAATATGCGATATAAAATCATTAATGATTCTTCAAACTCGTCACTAAGTTAACATCCAACCCAATAAAATTTGCACTTTGTTTTGATTGCCTGCAAATATCCTATTAACGTATTGTTTTAAATAATTCGCAATCTATTCAAAATTAGGGAACCACTCAACAGCTAGGATGCTGATTACAATGAGTAGAGAACTGCGGAGTCATCTGTTAGAGAGCTACCTACCAAGCACGTTGTTTGTTATAATGTCTTGGGGTAGTTTCGTCGTAATGCCTGAAGTTGTTCCTGGGAGGATGGTCCTACTTGTTACCACGCTGCTTTCGCTCGTGACCATGTTCGACACAATCAGGTAAAAAAAGGGTAGTTACACCAAAAGATATCTGTGATATGACAACAAGTCTTCCCAAGTTGATGGCGTATATTAAAATCTACTCGTACGAAGACAACCAAACAAGAAACATTTACCTAATCTAATCCCATTTCACGATTATTTTTAGAAATAACTCGCCAAGCGCTTTGGAGCTCAAGTGCATTGAGGTTTGGCTCATTTCATGCACGTTGTTTGTGTTCTTCGCCCTTCTTGAGTACTTCATTGTTCTCTTTGGAATCCGTTACGATAAACATTGGAGACATAAAAATGAGCAGGTGGAAACTTTCAACATGAACAACCACATAAGCAGAGAACGCCTGAGAGGAATGTTTCAGCATCCTAAGGTAATTTTTTTCCCCACTTTATATTGTTTCTGCGGAAAGAGAATGAAAGTATAATAATATTCCGTCTCCCATTATTCCACTTTTGTTTCCATCGTATCACAGCACCCACATTAAACTGTCGTCATTTTGGAAAAAAAAAAAAGTGAAGCGCACTACATTTAAAATTAGTAGCGTTTTGATGAAGTATTCTTTTTTTTTAACATGGACTCATGTTTTAGCCATGACCTAACTACCAAAAACCGTTCGCGGGGAGGGTGACGCGGGAAGGGAACGCCGGAAGGGTGACGCGGGAGTGTCACACGGGGTTTTATAAGACAAGAAGAAAATACCGTACCTACTTCCTTGTAAGGTAGTAGTGAGTCATCAGAAAATACCGTACCTACTTCCTTGTAAGGTAGTAGTGAGTCATCAGTCACCTCGTATAGACATTCCGATTGCAGACGGCTAAAACATGGGTCCATGTTTATCGGATTTTAGCCGTAGGCTCTAAGCGGAAAGCAGACGGGGGTCCAGGGGGCTTGCCCCCTGGCGAGGCCCAGAGGGCCGAGTTTTTTTTTTTTTTTTTGACAGCTACTTGGGACTTTGAATAAAATTATTCTACGCTCATATACGTGCTTTCCCAATGCAAGTGTATATAAGTGAAAAAAGTAGAAAAAAAACTGTTATCTATCAAAATGAACCTTGTACATACTGACCAAATCTTGCTCTATTCATAAACTGTCAAAAGCGATAATTGTAGAGAAGACCATTTTTCAATTCCACTTCAAATAACCTATAAGATTTCCATAAGGCTTGAAATGAAGGAGTTTACAAAAATCATGTCAAGGAGTAATCATTATTTGCATTCTTGGTCAAAATTTGGGTAGTTGTTGATGTTGATGTCCTATTTGATTTCGACAAAAAGTTTCGATTCCATTTCACGTCAAGGTTTCGCCACAGGACGGTCACGTGAATGCTAATTCGAATGCCCATTCTACGGTGAACGCCAACTCCAACGTAAATGTCATCGTGAATGCCAATTCCAACGCCAAAGAGGTTATCCATAACGATACGACCGGCCAAGGATCAGTCACCAAAGACGCAGCGGTAAAAAATTGATTGATTCTACTTGCAATGTGACGAGTTACTATTATTGACATACGAATTTGAAGAAACTATGTTGAATAAGCCAATTCACCGTGAGGAGTCCACTAGGAGTAGAATAGTTAGTGGTGGGTGTATTAATATATTCAATGCTTTCTTGTGAATAAGAATTTTCTTTGCCAATGTTGGTTTTTATCGGAACGCGAGGACATAGCAAAAAATACAAAAAAAAAAAATTTTTAACAAATCCGCAAAAATGCACTAGTTATTAATTTATAGAGAACGTGTTTTCGCGAGGCTTGCGCAGGCCTGGCCCATAAAGTTGTTGGTCTTTTTAATTTTTGTATATAGGTTATTTTCTGAGTTATTTTTCGTCTCTTGTACTGTAGATTACCTGCTAAAATCATTGCAGTTTAGTCCTCCAATCGAATGTCGGGTTCAAACAAATCACCAGTTCAATATGAATGGCAAGGAGGGAGAAAAACACGCTAGAGATGAGTTTCCTCAAACAGGGGTAACTTTACCAACCTACAGAGTTATGTGCCAAGCGGCCAAGGAACGGGGATACGAGGCACAAGGCAAAAACCAGACACAAAAGCCTCACTATTTGACAACAGAGTGATATTTTCATAACTTTACAACGTTATATGGATGTGAATTTTTGATGATATGGAGTTCCAGCCATGTTTCATGGTAGGTAGGTGAATTAAAAGCTGAACTAATGACAAAAGCAAA
The DNA here is from genome assembly GCA_019603395.1 of Cyrtorhinus lividipennis. NCBI lineage: Eukaryota > Metazoa > Arthropoda > Insecta > Hemiptera > Miridae > Cyrtorhinus > Cyrtorhinus lividipennis. Next base: position 30,688,048 of record CM034000.1, read on the forward strand.
TTGTTACGCAGTAGATTGAAGAAGTCCAAAAACAATGATTGGCGATTAAGATCATGGTACATCAGATAAACCTTCAACTTGCAATGGCGAGCACTCGAGACTCATTATTTCATCACACTATTCATCCGATCACCAGAGGAGTCATTCCCTATCACTTCATTCTAACATGATTGTTTCTTTCTACGCGTGCTTTAGAGCATCTGCGAATTGGAAAACGTTGAGGTGAGCAGAGGAAATCGAGTCGAAAAATGTGCATGAAATGCTCATCACTGTACGAGACCCGATTCAAACCCGAGTAGATAACCGCTGCTTTGCACTAGAGCTTTACGGGTGGTTCACGGACCAATTAGTGGTTCAGCAGGGGTGTAGAAAAATGAAAAACCCTTTTAATTCGGTCCGCGCGCCTAGGACGAAGTACTTCTTGAATTTTTAATTGTATTTTTTGAAAAACAAGCCTTTCGTTACCAACTTGAGCTCGAGTTAGATGAGCTCTAATTATTGTATTCTTCCTGGTGGAAGAAGTTTAATGAGATCAACTAACAAGCAACGGGTCAATTACCTACTGATCGAGAGCTCGATCGCCTTTATGTTATACCCAATCAACTCTGAAGTATTTTATAAACAGGTGCTCATCAGCAAAACCCGAAAGGAAATAACATTGTTGAACCTACTCGGCAAGATACAAAATTGCTGGAACGAAATCCGTTTAGTAGACTCATACTAGTACCTACTCAGATCGATAGATGAAATAGGAAAGAACACATTTTTAATCAGTTCACTCGCTTGAAAACATTGACATATTTTTTACAGCGGAATACCGAATTGTTTGAGAATGCGGATTAGTTAATTGACAATCCCTCAGCCCAAACATAAATTGAAAAGAGAGCGCGCGTGTGTTTGTAAGAGAGAAGAGACAGAGATAAACGTCGAGGCTAATATTTTTATTCAAATATTTTTACAATTTATTGCTTGCTAACATGCGAATAATTTATGAAACGTCGTCGTAGCCCAAAGGGGAGGCTGGAGCCGTTTACGTGCTGTTTCGTCCACTTGGCGAGTGCAGCAAGTCAAAAGCTTGCTTTAGATGCTTAAATAACATTATTCATAATCACATTGTTCAACTTAACGCCAAACCAAATTTCATAGAAGAGTATCTACTTAATGGACGTAATTTTTTGTTTGTACACTACAGGTTGAATTGGACGCAGACGCGAATCCAGGCCCAAACCGTTCAACGGAACCAAATATCAGCGGAACTCAAAAATTCCAAATGTTGACCCAACATGTGATTATGTACGTGGGCTCTCAAAGAGGCACGATCGATCAAGTTTCTCTGGGCCTTTTTCCTTTGAGTTTCATCCTGTTCAGCATTGCCTATTGGATATCATACATCACTGAGTCAAGAAGGCGAGCGGCTGCGTGACCCTCGAACTTTTTCGCAGTCGGATTCTGCTCACTCTATCCACATTTCATTCATTGCCTCTAAATTCATTCTCACAATCGATGCATACAAAAATATTGAAACGAGAGTACTCGTGGGAGGTGGAAATGGTGTAAAACGTCTAGGAGATGATGAATGAAAAGAGCTTCAAAGGTAGCCTAGAGTAACATTTAAGCGTACTTACACTAATTTATCACATGGTGTTCAAACTAGATTTCCTCCAATCATTACACCTTGATCCTCTATTTTACCAATCATAACGCGTCCGTTTTGAAATGTCCAGTATCATGTGATAAAAAAAATCGGAAGCATGCACGACTTCAATTTTTAATCAACGAATTCATCAAGTCTAGAGAACAGGACACTTGTAGCAGTTGAAAAACATTTCATTTGTAAACCCAGTAATTTAAAATCACCCTGCAGATCACATACATTGGATGCCATATTTCTGATTTACCTTATTTAGTACTGTCTGTGTACTATATCTCCTCCTGATTGGATACCTTGTGAAAATTTTCATTATCTTCAGTTTTGTATCAAAATTCATGTGAATATTCCAGAAAAATGTTCTTTAAAACATGTTATCAATGTGGTGCCAAATCCTTAGAGTACAAAAACAAGCTAGACTTGATGCTGTCAGGACTTCTTCGGTAGAATGATATATCTACGCTAACATCTTGTGCAATAGTGCACACATAAAATTTGCTAGAAAACGTTTTAAAAAAATGTTATGTTATATGTCTGTTGGGGACAAATTTTTGATCGATTAAGAGTGAGCCCAAATATTCCGTCCGAAAAATAATAATGTTCATAAATATAAGTAGGTAAGCGTAAATTACGTGTCTAGCCGTAGATTCCTGTGGCATTATTATCATCAGAACTGTGTGCAAGGCGAAATAATCCACCAGGACAGTAAGATTCAACGAAATGATGGAACTGCAACCAACAGCAACGGGAAGAACAGTCATCCGAACGAGTCATCAGAATTCGGACATTCATGAATCGGTCGTTGTTAGGAATGGTTTTTGTAAGAGGAGAAACAAGAATAGTAGGCGCAAACCTACCTAAATTAATTTATTGAGGGTTGGAGGACTCATGTTAAGATTTCCAAATTCCACTTTTCTAGAATAAGGAAGGTAGATTACCTGCATTTTGGGCCAAAACAATGAACTAAAAAAAAATTGTAACAAATACAATTCGTTATATTATAGGTGGTAGCAGATGGTGGTTGATTCAATACAGTATTGAATTAACGGTTCAGCGAGTATTCTTAGTCTTTGGGTGAATTCCCATGAAGATTTGATGATCAGAGATGATGTCATAATGTGCTTGTTAAGTTCTTAAACAAACTGTGATATTTATAATAGTCTCATTATGATAAATTATTAGGTACTATTGCGATACAAGTAGCTGACTGCAAGTTGATATTTATTAAACCGATGGACAAGTACATGTGCTTCGGATTAAAAGGAAACAAATTATTAAGTTACAAGAAGGGAATCTTCCGCTTTCAAGCTAGTAAGCACGATAGTCAGTAATATTTTTATTAGTCAAAACTCGTTTTATCAAATTTTTTCAAACTCCATGCTTGCATTTGTAAATATGTACCATAGTCTTTTTTACAGCAGGAAATAAACTTTTCTTTCGAAATCGGATGAAGTTTGGTTTATCAACGAGATATGTCTGCCAACCTGCTATGTTGCAGTGGCGAAAATTAAAATTGAATGACCCTTTCTCCCTCGCATTTTCCAGCACTTTATAATGCAGTGAATGGATTATCATATGATTCGCTTAAATCGTATGTTGTATAGATTGGAATTGTTGAAATTGGGCTTGAGGTGATTAGGAACTACGTACGAGAAAAGTAACAGAACATCATCACCAGACTACTCAAATCAACCAGATAAGTCAGAAGTTCTTGGGCCCTCGTCCAATAACCAAGTTCTTCAAGTCCAAGTCGGGCCCTAATACTTTCTATGATGATCATTGGCAGTATTACCACCCCCTAGTGGAGTTCTATGTCAACTCCAATTTGAAGAAGCATGTTTGGACCCCCACCCTAAACATTATTGTCCTTATGTCAATTATTTTGTGCCTTTCAACAAATGGAGAACAATTATGGTTGCTCAACAAATTTGTTGAGGACTTGAGAAGCAGTTGAGATGGGACTAGAACAAAAGTTGTGAACGGTAAGTCGGCTGCGCAAGTATCAGAAACTGTACGAGAAGGTGGAATGGCATGTTATATCATCTCAGCAGTGGCGAATGCGACTACTCCTTGTTTGACACGATTCTGCAAGTCCCTCATTGAGTATCAGGCAAAAGTGGCCTCTTTCATGGACAAAAAAGCCCAATAAATTGTATATAACGACGTATCACAAAACCATTCCGAAACGAGCAGGTACGATAACTTGCTCGCACAAGACACTGTGATGTCATAATCATCTCGGAGTAAAACGAGTTTTCCGCTTGAGTAGCGGCAACCGCCTTAGTTCAGAGTGGGGACGTTGATAAGAGCAGGAGTGGTACGCAGTTCACGTTGTGATTTACAACAGGGACATTCCGGTTCATGGATTGTAGGGCGAACTAACTCAAATTAGTACGCTACATATTTATGAAAGTGTCACATGTACGATTTGAGCGAATGATAGCATTTTACGGAGAGCACCGAACATGGAATCTGTTAGACCAACTCCGAAGCCACCAGGTATGTACCGAACGTATTGCTATTGAAACTAACTTTTATTGAAAGTAGAACAACACAATTCAAACTAGCTTCGTGAATCTGGGACTAAACCCTACAGAAAATATATCTAAAATACACTGTAGAGGACAGGCATTTGAACCTCCTCAAGTCATTTAACATGCAGAAAACTAGAAACAACCAGTTCTAGCATCAGGGAATTCATTATTCATTGAGGAAGCTAATCTTACGTACTTTTCCGTTAAAACTCGATTGTGAACACCTCTCGGTTCCCAATGGATACCCGGGGAAAAGTCAAATGGGGACGGGGGGAGGGGGATTTAACGGAAAAGTATCAAATTTTATTTATTTCGTACCATTGGGCTTAATATTTATGCCAAATTCTGTTACAGTTCATAGGTAGCTGAATAACTGGTATCGGAGGAACGGTTCTTTTACTTGATTTCACCTGAGAGTTGATAAAAATGAAATGCAGTTAATAACACGAATCTTACATACAATGTTTTTAAAAACACGAATCTCACATCATTCGCCATCCCTGGCCAATGAAGTACACAGTAGAAGACATCAAAATATAACGTAGGGGTGTGCGTAGATAGTAAGTACAATTGATTTCACCGTAACGAGAAAATCACGTTTTCGGATGCGGTAAGCCTATCCCTGGTTTGATGATGAAAAAACTAATGAGGAACCATTTAGGTTACCCGTACAATCCCTGAAAATTTGGTTCAAATCGTATTAGAACTGTGGAAGTTATTGTTATTGCGAGTAAAGGTGGACAGAGAAGGAAATCGGCTCTACTCAAAACGCAGCAAAAAATAATTTTTTTTTTTTTTTTTTTTTTTTACAAAAAAAGCTTTTTTTGTTTTGAGAATGAAAACGCAGCCTCAGGAGCAATATTATAGTTTTCAAATTTGAGAGGGGCCTCCAGCCTTAAGCAACTGGCAGGAGCTGAGGTGGGGGTTGATGTCGTGAAAGTGAGGAGCTCTTCTTACTACCCCCAGGAATGTGGCGAAACAACGGAATTACAAAACCGAGACTGAACTTTGTACACCTAATTCTCAAAAGTACACAAGCAACATTTATTCTTAAAGCATATCTAAAAATTAAAGCATAGCTCAACGTGCTATACCCATAGAATTCATTCGCGGATGGCCCGTTCTCCCACACTGACTTGTTCAGGCCAAAATTCTTAAGAAAAACACTGCCAATTCTTACACAATGATTGATTATTCCTTGAAGCACGACGGAAAATGATACCCCACATGCCTAGTTCTGAAAAAGACCCGAATATTCAGAAATGATATTTTTACCTGTACCCTCCCAGAATTTGTTCCGATCGGGCGTTTTGAATACCAACTAGAGCCGAAAAGAGGTTCCTGAATAAAAATTTTAGATTTTAAGAGAATTTTCTACAACCAAAAAACGGCGTGGACGGCCAACGGCATTTCTATTTTGTGATCTAGACATCATGAAACATAATTATACTGCCAAATTTTGGGTCCAATCGTATAGGTTGACCACGGGCATGATTACATAGATTGATTATTGAAGGAATAACCAACCGAAATTGAGCGGTTTTCATTCACACCCCGAACATTTGAGGCCCAAAATGGATGAACATGATGTGGAAGAGGATATGAAGAGTTAGGTTTTTCTTATAGGACATTTAAGTAAACGGGAAGAGGCTCACGACAAAATGATAATTTGTTTCCCTTATTCCAGGATTGTTTGGAACCAGACATCGTCAAGTATTTCTAATGTTCTTGGGGCTCACTGCAGCGTACAGCATGAGAGTTAACTTGTCTGTCGGCATCGTTGCCATGAACGACTCGACGGTCAATCCGAACTATCCGGTGAGGTGGAAATTGTATTAATAACCAGTCGTTCTACAAAAACTAGGCATCCTATCTACCGAGATCTATTCATTGCCTCCCTGATCATATTCACACATTACACCAACTAACATGGTAACATCTCTGACTATGGAATTCACATTTTAGACGGTGAACTGGACAACAGCACAAAAAGGAGTTGTTTCAAGTATGTTTTTCTACGGATATTTTGTAACTGGGATTCCAGGAGGAATGCTAGCAACTAAGTAAGTATACACGTTTTTTAATCCTTTAAGAGCCTGTTAGTAGGTACCAAACAGCTTCTGCAGAACTATTTTCTAAAATTCGGTAATGATTTACCCAAGTGATAATTCATATCCCTTCGCACAAAATACCCACACGTACTACAGCGATACCGGTTAAAATAATTGTTTCAGATATGGTCCAGTAAGAGTGGTGGGCTGGGTGGGAGGAATATACTGTGGCTTACTATCAGTCGCATTCCCATTGGCTGTTCATTTTGGATTTTATTGGGCCTGCGCATTCAGAGTCCTCCAAGGGCTGGGACAGGTTAGAGTGACATAACACATAAGTCAAGGATAGAACACTTTTTACTTCGACTTTTATCCAAGCCACTAACCATGTCAAACATTTGTCCCACTGAATCCTAGCTGTAAGTGATCATCGACTTTCGCGATTATTCATGTTAGATTTAAAACTGATGTATTCATGCCAAATGATGTTGATCCACTCACAGGTAAAACCTGTTGAATTGGTCAGGAACGGGGTCCAACAAAAAACAATGCTCTCATCGCAGTGATTTTGGAAACCCTACCACTCTCACAAGGCCGTCCTTTGAATTCATTTTGGGTATTTTCGGGATATCAGGCTAGAACCACAAGTATTGTGCTGAATCTTTAAGCGTATGGCGACATTCCACGAGCACAGCCATTCATTTTTTACTGGAACTTTAATATAACCTGAAAATTTTTTCTGTGTAAAGAATGTTAGTGAATAGATATAATATATTAAACCAAACTCCACTATAGGTGGCCCCCTCGTTATCAGACCCATACTATCGAATGGGGTCACGTATCGATGCCTGCCTATCAGGATATGACCGTACTTCTGTAATTTTTCACTTTTACATCCATTACCGCCATTTGAATCACGCATGTTACGGTAGGGTACAGGTAGGTAAGTCGGGAAGTATAGATTATTGACGGTTTTCGATAGTACAATTCTGATAAGGAGGGGCCCACCTATACTTACTGAAGTTTTACCAATACATTGAAATTATATATATATATATATATATTTTTTTTTTTTTTTGCACGGCAGGGATTCATCTACCCCTGCGTCAATACTCACATGTCTAAATGGGCGATTCCAAAAGAGCGCGGGCGCTTATTTTCGACCTGTTTCAGTGGTGAGCATTATTACCTATTTATATTTTTTGTGCTTTACTGAGAAAATATCGATGCAATCCTAAAAGCCAACAAAGGAAGTCAATGAGAATTAGGTACATCATAATGTAAAAAAAAAAAAAAAAATCTGCCCTTCCAAGATATTTGTAACAGAATTAGTTGTTTCAACTAACCACGATGAGTTCGTACTAGATTCGAGGTTTTCCCTACTACCGGAATCCGGGCTTTTATGAGTGGAACCAAAATATCGGATGACACATAGATTTACTTATATTTGCAAGTTTTTTTTAACGAAGTCAGGGATCAAACGCGAACTAAATAAAATAGCTTTTAGCAATTGCACTTTGGCGTCATTTTACTACCCAGCAGTACACGCGAACAACTACACACAGGGAAACAGTCTGGCCGCCAGGCCTAGCGACCTCATGATTATTGTGGGAGATTGAAATTCCGTCCCCCACTTTCACCAATTTTACCAAAAAGGGTGCCGCATAATATATACGACGTATCATTAAACCTAATCGTTATTGAATATTTGAACTATATTTTTCAGGTACGCAACTAGGCACAATAATTACCCTTGGTTTAGCAGGCTTTTTAGCGGCTGGCCCGGGAGGTTGGTGGTCAGATTTTTATGTCCCAGGTATGTTACTTCATTTGAAGCTGTGTAATCCTTGCTTACTTTTGCGTAAAATGACGGAGACGTGGTATGAGCAAGCGGCCGGCATGACTTTATTGAACCTTTTATTTACGTAGTTACCTTCCGATGTCTGTTTGAAAAACCGACAATCGACGACATTTCAGGATCGCTAGCAGTTTTATGGGGAATCGTTTGTCTGCTGTACGGTGCCGACTCGCCAGCTGAACATGGAACGATAAGCATTGCCGAACGTGAATACATCGAAACTAATTTTTTAGCCAGTTCCTCGGAAAGTAAGGTGAATATCCATACCACCTAAGAAAAGCCGGGTATTCTGATTCGTGAAATTTGTAGGGACGCCAGAATAAATTATAAGAATAAAATATAGTAAAAATTGCTAAACATTCACTTCAACCTAACAAAATGTGCCGGAAAATTACTTAAAAATGGGGGGAGGGGTCAAAATGTATATTTCTAAAAAAGAATTATCGAGATTTTCGGTGATCTAGGCGTGTGAGGTATCATTTTCGACTAAATTTTGAACGCTGAATCCAATAAGACGGGTCCCAGAACAATTGCCGCCCACCGGAAAAGATCTATGGGTCAAAATTGGTATCTATCTATTTATTTAGAACGTGAGTCTTCGATATTTTTCGCACATAGGCGTGTAGGATTATCATTTTCGACTAAATTTTGGACGCTGAATCCAATGAGACGGGTCCAGGAACGATTGACGCCCAATGGAAGAGGTTGTGGACACTCAACCGATTGGAGCAAATCCCCATGCTCCAGGTCCAAGAAATAACCAACCCCTGTGAAAGAATTTGCAACGTTTTTTACCTTAAAGTCCGTTGAGGCCATCTTCTCTACCTGTATGCAGAGCCTAACGCTGGTGTTATTCAAATGTTCCAGAAAATGGAAATCCCATGGTGGAGCATAGCGACTTCAGTACCAATGTGGGCTCTTTTCTTGGTTCATCTCGCACAAAACTGGGGTTTCTGGACGCTGCTCACACTGATGCCTACATACATGAAGGGAGTGCTTGACTTTGACATACAGAAGGTAGAAACACCCACGCCTTGTTGTAACAATAAAACCAAAAAAACAATCGAGCTATTCTTACTAACGTGGAATACGAGTTCCTATGATATACATACAGAATTAACGGAAGTTAATTGAGAATTTTTCATTTTAGAATGGAGTTTTGTCAGCTTTACCTTACCTGGCAATGTTCATAACCGCTATTCTCTTCGCTCCTTTGGCAGACTACATAACTACAAGAAAAGTCCTCACCACCAACTTTTCTCGCAAAATGTGGAATAGCATTGGTACGGGATAGACGTATTTTACAGTTTTAAGAACTAAATTGCAAGTTGAATTTACCTAGGCACCTGTGAATGAATGATGAGTCGAACTAACAATAGATTTTTTATTGCGAGCTGAGTGAAAATGCCAAATGGCTATGTGAATTTTGAATTACTTTTCACGAAGTACAATCATCATAATCTCTTGAGAAAAGAAAAAAAAGGTTCTTCTGTCTCCGTTAAAGTATACATTTCTAAAGCGCTATTGTATTGTGATGTAGGAAATTAATTAAATTGTAGAACATGCAAAAATATAATTAAGCGACAATTTCATTTTACTGGCAAAGGAAGGTTATTGTTTTGTCAGCAACACGATAGTAAACCACTGATGGTGTGGATTATTGCTGTTTTTCCACGATAAAACGATATTTATATTCGTTATAACGAATTTTGGGTGCCCTCAGGTCAAGAGTCTAGATTAATTGGGGTTATTATTGTTTGTGTTTAATGATTTTTTAAAACGTTGATCATTAGTTTCACAGCTACCTACGCGATGACTGAAAACACTTTGATCCAGCGTTCGTTGTTTCCAGCATTGTACGGTGGTGCTGCTGCTTTGCTGTCACTTTCAATTTTCGAAACGAACGCAGTAGGGGCCATCATTCTGCTAACAGTGGCGGTTGGACTGAATTCGGCTACGTACAACGGTTTTTTATGCAACCACCTGGATCTTTCTCCCAATTTTGCGGGAGTTTTGATGGGCATCACAAATGGTTTAGCAAACATCACTTCCATTCTGGCTCCTACGGTGGCTGGAATGATAGTCAAAAACGAGGTTTGTATTATGTTGGAAAATACGTTTAATAATTAAGTCACTCTTTCCACAGCGATTTTAGATATAAATTAATGTTTTAATTGTTTGATCCATACCAACAGCAAAGCGTCGATGAATGGCAAACCGTGTTTTTGGCTTCTGCAGCAGTTGGTTTCATCGGAAACTCCATTTTTGTCGCGTTTGGATCAACTGAAACTCAGCCATGGAACGATCCTCCAAACGTTAAGGAAGAGGTAGGACCCCCATTGCAGCGCAGTACAATAATAATTATGAATCAACTCAGGGGTTGAAATTGAGTGATTACGCTAGGAGTCGTTCAAAACCCGATTAGGGTTCTATTTAAATAATAATCGCGTTTTTTAAATATATATTTCTTGTTTGAAAATAAATAAATTATTTTTTAGAGAAATTTTTCCACTCAAAATGCTTCATTTCTTATTGGCTGATATACTCTCACCTACAAAATGCCGTTGTTTTCTCGTTCAAATCCTGGTCGAAAAGACGGCGAGTATATCAGTTTTCCATCGCTACAAAAACCATGTTCTAATTTAGAACGATTTACAAACAATGAAAATCACTAAATTTCAGCCTGCTGGGGGTCAACCTTACTTAGATTGGATTGAACTGTCTAGCACTATGGCGCTAGACCCAATATAGTTCATAACTATTGCGTGTTATTCCAAACTCCGTTACTATTTGAATAGATGAAAAACCGCCGTGTGTGACTATGGAGACCGCAAATGTCCACGGCCACCAACAGTGACATCCAATTTTGTGATCAACGGCACCTACCCCAGTGAGATTATGTTACACGGCGTCCGATCGAGTCAGGAAGAATCTCAGGAATTTAGGGAAGACTTTTAATTCGGATGCGATAACCGTCGGCACATCTGAATTCCATGAGAAGTAACGCCCGTTTAATAAGGGTCTAGTTTATTCACTTATGTTAAATTCTCACATGAAACGTCTGCGTTTGGCAAACGAGAAGGTGAGACAGTAAAATATTCCATCCAATAGAATTCTGGGTTTTTATGTCACAACGTACCCACTGCTCACCAAGAGTTTCAGTAAAAACAATTCCAGAGATGAAGGTGTACCATTAATAATAGGGCATCTTACTAACAAAAAGCAAGAAGCGAGAGAAGCAACGGAAACAACATTAAACTAATCCATCTCTCTATTGATGGTAATTGCCCGGACACAAATGAGGGGAGAAAAGCGATAAAGAGTACTTACTCTTTGTTGGTTATGAGCAAGGTAACATTTTTCCAGAGAACAAACAGCTTTCAGATGTCAGATACTAAGAGGAACTATACAGGGTCGTGTTTACGATTGTTATCCTCCGTAGAGTAGTTACTTCGGCTCATTTTCGTCAAAAAATACCTCTTGGCGATTTTAGATAGGAATATAGGAACATTTTCCTTTTTGAAATTTCTACCGTTCTATTATTTTCATATCTCCTATCTCGAGAAAAAAGAGAATCTGATTTCATCGGATGCCAACACCAGCTACGGACTGGAGTACGAACATTGATGGAACATTTCCTCAATTCCTAGACGCTGCGGAGGCGTTCCTATCGTGGGCACTGTATAAAACACCTTATTCACATAAGCCTTCACAGGGCAATACGAAAGCATGCTGCTCCAACTCATGCATTTGAGGAAACAAAACAGGGACCCCATTGCGTCCAGCGTTGAAAGATACACCGTTTGCCGCTTGTGGTACAAAACCCAGCTCGATCATTCAACATCCTTAAATTAGTGAACAAAGACACCGAACTCACCTGTGCCCAAGTATCTCGAAAAATAATTAATTTTTTGATACACATATTAAACTTCTCAGTTTTGTGCAAATGGGCTGCTAAGTTTCGAGTATTAGAAAGAGCCCGAACAGAGACTTTGAAGAAAATTCTAGATTTTAAGAAATATGCCCACTACCAAAACGTACTTGTTCAAATCTAGATCTTTATCTTGCTACACTAAAATTTAGTAATGTAAAATTTTCGGGCAAGTAGGAAAAATTGCTCCGAGGCACGAAACCTTGGGTACATTTTTTACTTGAGGTTTATTACTTAAAGAATAATGAACCAAATTGGGGTGAATGTAAGATCAATTTAGTGATAGTTCGAATTAAGAGACAAAAATTGAAGGCTAGGTATACTATGTTGAAATTTATTTTTAGACACCCGCAGGGTTCCACGAAATAAGTTGAATTTATAATTGGGTTAGGTTCTCCAAATACGAGTCTATAGTTTCATGTAACTTTACCCAAGGGCGTGGAAGTTTAGGGTGAGGCACAATATTACAGATGATGAGTAAGATATTTGTATTAAAAAATTCATGGAAAATCCGCGATTGGTCAAGAGAAGATCAGCACATCAATTTACGGTCATAATCAATTTTAAATAAATACGTTGGACTTGGACCACGATATCTATACTAGACCATAAATTCAAATTGCACAAGTATAGAAGTACATTACATTACATCAAAACGTAGGTACGCACGACCTAATGTACTTCAGCTGGCTCGTAAAACAATCAGGAAGGCTTTAAACCAAACTGCTGTTTAAACATTGTTCAAGAATTGTTGCGGAATAAAATAATTTACAGACCTTTATCGTATCGTTAATTTTATAAAAACAACATGAACAATAAAGATCATTCAATCGTGAGTAATTTTATATTACAATATACTATACTGGGGCATAAATATTCAATAACCTAATTACAATCGGAAGCATTCCAACATCCGCACGTAGCTAGTACCTTTAGAAACACTGATCGAAAAAGTGTATAATGCAACCTAGAAATACAGGTTCCTAATCGAGGTAATGATTAGATTTTTATAAATACAAATGCAAATATATATTTCCAGCAAAAATCCGATTTATATCGTGACCTACTCATTTCAAAAAGTCCGCTCATACGTCTCTTGGAAAAAAGAAGAAAAAAATTGATGCCGCATTCTGATATTGAGGTTTTCTCAGATGATATACGAACATTTAAATCATGGGGATAAAATACTTATTATTTCAAGCTAGCACATCCAAGTTGGAACAGTACATTATCAACAGGTATTCTAATTGATAATCCGCCCTTCAATGGCTTGTATTTGGTGTATTTCAACAATATACCGTCAACACTGGTACTCCAATCACTAGGCTTTTTTGGAACAATTCCATTTAAGCTAGGTAAAATGTTAGTGAACTTATTTATATATTATATTATTATATAACCGGTCTCATATACATGGATTGTCGTGGGAATCAGGGAACACAAACTACTGATTGTTATTTTCATGACTGTAAGGGGAGGAATGGTACGTGACAAGTAGACCCAACTAGGTATGTATTAACACGTACATAAAGGTTATAACTAAAAAATATAAAATACAAATTTACTGAACTCACCCCTCTTGTTGTATGTATCCTTTGATACTCAAGCGAGGAGTATGTACTTGTACCTTGTAGTGTTCAGGTATGCCTGCGATAGATGATTCTGCCTGACGGGAAGATGAAAATGGGCTTCCTGGAATTGTTGTACAGTGGCCGGAGGGTATTATGGTTCTACACAAAGAAAAAAGAGAATCAGACGTAGGTACATTACATAGTTCCAAACGCAATCATAACTTAAATAGGCTACCTGATACTTACCGGATTGATTAATGAGGAGTGCTGTGGATAGTAAGCAAATAAATAAAAATTAAAATCTGGTTCGGTTCAAGTTCTTCCAATACGGAAAGGCAACTGTTCACATAGCGCATTCAAAGGCCGTTGGAAACAACACCACGTGACTACAACACCGCGCTTAACTGCTCTCAGGTTATCACCTTGCTTGGCAACACTTATCAAGATATCGACGACCTCAACATCGAAGAAAAATCTCCCGACTTCTTCCGTGCATTAATGGGACGTACAGCCCGAATCGGAAAAGAAAAGAACCTTTTCACGAGCATTCAACGAGAATACGGCTTGGTCTTGAATTAGGGTTCTCACCGTTACTGTTATTAGCAAACTGATTACGATTCACCCGACCGACCGTATGCGACGAGCATTTGGATGCTAACTCCTTACTGTTGCCTCCGAGCGACCCCAAGAACGCTACCTCCCGGAAACTTTCCGATGCAGACGCTGTATGGGCTGATTGGCTGCTGCTTTGAGGATTTCTCGATATCTACAAAGGACAGTGTCCACTTCTGTGACCAGCAAACTGCTTACAGGAAAGGCATTTTCACGGAAAGTCCTCAGAATTCGAATTGTTGGCTTTCCCGCGACGATTGATGAGGCCTCGACGACGAAGAAGGTTGACCACGCTTTCCTCGGTTTCCCCACGGACCTCCCCTCTTTGCCGGGAACTTTTCCCCACTTCTGACACCAAAACCTCCAGCAGAAATGACGCTCTGATTCTGATCTGATGATCCGCCACATCAGGACCCGACGATGGGCGGCCATGGAAGAAAATCTTTTTCTCCGATAGAGCGGCCATGAGCTCTCGAATTCTCCAGTTTTTTCATGGTCATTTACAGACGATTTCTTACAAATTCCAGCGTCACCTTCGTGTTGTCTTGGCTCGTGGCGATGTCGATGGCGAGGGTTATCTGCTGGTACGCTGAGGGCATTATCGAGAGTAGGTGATGATTACCTCCTGCTCACTCATAGCTTCTCTGGCAGCTTCAAAATCGACGATTTTGCTATCAAATTTCTCCAAAAATTCACGAAGCGAACCGTTTTTAAACCTCAGATTACTTATTACCTGACGCAACTCGACTTGAGCAGACAAACATTTCCTGAGATAAGTGTCCTCCAGGGCTTTCCACATCTGCTTGGCGGTGGTCTTTTGGCAGATCGACATCATCGACGCGATGTTAGATAGGAATTTCAGTTTTTGGTCATTTTCCTTTTTGAAATTATCACCGTTCTATTACTTTCATATCTCCTATCTCGAGAAAAAGGAGAATGCGAAAGCACGCTGCTCCAACTCATGCATTTGAGGAAACAAAACAGGGACCCCATTGCGTCCAGCGTTGAAGGATAAACCGTTTGCCGCTCGTGGTACAAAACCCAGCTCGATCATTCAGCATCCTTAAATTAGTGAACAAAGACAGTTGTGCCTGTGCCCAAGTATCTCGAAAAATAATTACATCTTTTTGATACACATATTAAACTTCTCAGTTTTGTGCAAATGGGCTGGTAAGTTTCGAGTATTAGAAAGAGCCCGAACAGAGACTTTGAAGAAAATTCTAGATTTTAAGAAATATGCCCACTACCAAAACGTACTTGTTCACATCTAGATCTCTATCTTGCTACACTAAAATTTAGTAATGTAAAATTTTCGGGCAAGTAGAAAAAATTGCTCCGAGGCATGAAACCTTGGGTAGCTTATTTACTTATGGTTTATAACTTAAGGAATAATGAACCAAATTGGGGTGAATGCAAGATCAATTTAGCAATAGTTCGAATTAAGAGGCAAAAATTGAAGGCTATACTATGTTGAAATCTATTTTTAGACACTTGCAGGGCTCCACGAAATAAGTTGAATTGGGTTAGGTTCTCCAAATAGGAGTCTATACTTACATGTATCTTTACCCAAGGGCGTGGAAGTTTAGGGTGAGGCACAATATTACAGATGATGAGTAAGATATTTGTATTAAAAAATTCATGGAAAATCCGCGATCGGTCAAGAGAAGAAGATCAGCACATCAATTTACGGTCATAATCAATTTTATATAAATACGTTGGACTTACAGACCACGATATCTACACAAGACCAGAAATTCAAATTGCACAAGTTAGTATAGAAGTTCATTACATTACATCAAAACGAAGGTACGCACGACCTAATCTACTTCAGCTGGTTCGTAAAACAATCAGGAAGGCATTAAACCAAACTACTATTCAAACATTGTTCAACTAGGCCTTGCGGAATAAAATAATTTACAGACCTTTATTGTATTGTTAATTTTATCAAAACATGAACAATAAAGATCATTCAATCGTAGGTAATTTTATATTATAACATACTATACTGGGGCATAAATATTCAATAACCTAATACAATTGGAAGCATTCCTACATCCGCACGTAGCTAGTACCTTTAGAAACACTGATCGAATAACTGTGAAATGCAAACTACAAATATAGGTTCCTAATCGAGGTAATGATTAGATTTTTATAAATACAAATGTAAATATGTATATTTCCAGCAAAAGTCTGATTTATATCGTAACCTACTTCAAAAAGTACGTATCTTGAAAAAAAAAATTGGATTTGCTGGATTTGGATATTGAGGTTTTCTCAGATGATATACGAACATTTAAGTCGTGAAGTCGACTCCTTTTAAATCATGGGGATAAAATACTTAATTATTTCAAGCTATAAGGGCACATCCAAGTTGGAACAGTACAATATCAACAGGTAGGTCCTATGAAGTGATGCTTCAGTCAAGGATTACACGTTTGCTCATCAAGTACCTAATAACGTACATTCAGAATGAATCCTTCGATTTCACTTTCAATGGGGAAGGACCGAGAAATTGATACAGGAAGAAAATAGACAACTCAAATTGACCTACCCAGCAGCAGCTAAGATGCGCCATATTTGCTGCGGTAACGGCACCAAACCTTCGACGGCGTCCACCATCCTCTGAACTGCTCTGACAGACGGAAAATGAGCAGCCGCTGTTATGGTCTTGGACGAGAGGGACCCCACTGCTTCTGAGATTACACGATTATAGGATGAGATTTCGGTCTTCATTTGCGCATTCTCCAAACTCCTTTCAATAGCTTCAACAATCTGAAAAGTTCGAATTTCATTTTTTGTCAAAACAGAAACGAAAGGCAGAAACCGTTCTATCTGGGATTAATTCACACGTTTAAAAAAGTTTGAGGGGTTGTTTGGGGAATCCCCGAACACAAGGAGCCCTGTGCTCTTCATATACATATTGCAATGCATTTTTAAAAGGTAACACTCGGGTGGATGTTGTGGTGGAGGGTGCCTTATAACGAAGTCTTATACGTAGCTTACTTGGAGCAGTTGATTGGCCGCTAATACGACAAGTTTGCATTGGGCCAGAAACGCTTTGGGGGGCTGGTTGTTAGTCACAGTAGCTAGGAACCCGTCGATAGCTTGGCGTAGAGCAACATGCAGTAAATAGTATCGTGGTCCTAGTTGTTCAACGATCTGAAAAATGAAAATAACAAGGTATAATAATTCTAGTATAATATTATGGGATCCCACACACGAGGTCTCTTGATATGGGAGAGAAATGGGTGTGTCACCTCTCGTGTCGGAGATTACCTGACACCGCTGAGATATTGTATAAATTAAAATTAACTCAGATAAATGTGCGAACAATTAGAACTGGTGTTGTAAATGTGAATTTTGATTCACGAAAATGTGTCTGTAATTTTTTTATAATTTATAAATCTCAAGTAAATAGTAATGTAAATTCTTTAATCTAACCTCGAAAAGTAAGTTTCCGTTTAGTTCAAGGATCAAAGCAAGAAAATATGAGACATGCTATGGATGGAAAGAAAGATTATCTAAATTTTTATACGTAATTTAGTGGCCAGGGCCAAAAACTAGAAGGAATTCTTGAAATCTAGAAAATTGTTACCTTGATTTGCCAAGCATTCAGAAAAAATACACAGACAATTGAATGTGAATTTTAAGAAATGCACCAAAAAAAATGTGTGAATAGAAGAAAAATCACAGATGTAACGTAAATATATTCATAACCATACTTATAAATCAAAATGTGCCCAACATAAGTTAAAAAAAACCCTCAGATTTATTGAGTGATATGGCGGACTTTGTAATACCTTCCGGTCTTGAGGAGTGAGGACCCGAACTTCTACATCTTCTTCACGGGCACCAACACTGCCGTGTCCATTGGTACCATTCGCTCCTAAGTGAATGGATGCGTTAGAGGTTGGTTCCACGTATTCTTCGCTGAGTGCAGCTCTCCCACCGCTCAAATTCATATATTGGCCATCCTCAGGAGTTTGAACGACACTGCGTTTGAATAGAAGAGTGGCATTGCCCTGGAGAAAAGGTACGGAGATATGTATGGTTCAAATTCAATGTAACGCTCATCATAACGCTTTGACTTGAGGTAATTCCTTAAAACCCTTAATACGAGTGGATAACTCATTTGAGGGTCATATCCACTCGCTAATAAGCCCAAGCCGTAGTACCTGAATAAAAGACGTGATCGCTCTGATGTCATCCGTGACTGTGGCGGCAGTTTGGACGAGTTTGTCTAGTGTGTCGCATTCCTTGTCTGCTTGGGGTTCTTCGATTGACAATTTATTCACTGACCACCCGATAGCTTCAAGTTTCTGAACACAATCCTTGATCTGAAGATCGGCTTTATTCAGGGCAGCAACCAGAGGCCCCAGTTTTGCACCTAAGCCTGGTCATTTTTAGACGAATATTAGTACCGTAAGGAAACGAGCTTAGGAATTCAGGGAGTTACATGAAGCTCTTTAATATCAGGAATTTGGCAATATCTGGATATATACTTCAGATAGCAATGCTTTGATAGCGAGGCTAATTATACATGGGAAGATGCTCACATCCATCTGGCATTGAAGAACATGCATAAGCAAACTACACAGAATTTAGGGGTAACAGAAAGGGGCAAGGGAACCTTGTCAATTCCTTTCTTTGCCACTTAACGTTATATTCCCATGGAAATACAATAATTTGGGACTCATTACCAGTCTCATGATGCGTAGCAAGCACTGCGTGTGAGAAAACAGTCAGGTCATGCAGAGAAGAGGTGAGCCTGCAAACAGAACCTCTCAGTTCGGCAATTTTCGGTTCCATTTTAGCACGAGACCTGGAAGAAGGAGTAAACAAAATATTAAAATCATGACGATGAATGATTTTGCCTTTACACGAGAAACCTGTTCATTTCTGTATACGAAATAACCTCCAGTCATATATCCTTCTCTGCAGCTACAATTCCAACCACCCTACACTTCCTTACACAGATGAACCCCAACAATAAATTAAGAAACTAAGGAGTAGAGGATCAAACAAGACTCTACCAACCTCCAACCTGCAGTAGCTAGGCCAAGCAGACGGCTGATAGCTCCTGTTACGTCAGTTTCGAGCCTTCCCAGCCATTCTAACGCTGCCGTCATATCGAGGCTGACCTCACCACCTTTAGGCACATCGTACACACCCTAAAATGAACGTTTCAAAAAGAAGTTTAACCATGTTCGCTTAAGTGCAATACGCTAATGTCACACGATGCTATGATTCACAGGTGGACTCCTCCGGAGGGTTCGATAGAAGGTCCTGCAAGAGCGTGAACTTAAATATAAAGGCCTCCACACACAGAATGTGCAGGTGGAGGCTTCAAGGTTTGAACATGACTATGATCACAGATTCAGGAGGTTATTATTACTCCTTCAAAAGCTCTCAAATAGAAACTTAGGGAAAATGCTAAGTTGGTGTGAAGAAATGCTGGTAAGTGCAGTAAAATCCACTTCCTCGAGTAACACCACCATACAAAAGGGATTAGCCAGGACGATCTCACGAGAGCAGCTATTTTCGAGGAGTATATTATTTAGAGGCTCCATACTTGTGGCGGTTGAACTCTCAGAGGGCGGGGAACGTCGTAGTCTTGTTGAATGAGTGATGATCTGTTGGAATCAGTCGTCAAAGAACTGATTGAAGATGAAGGAGTTAAACTACCAGCGCCTCGGGGGGCCGTCGACATGCCGCTCACCGGCTTCGGCGTGTCGTAACTCTCTTCCACTGAAACAAAATCAGAGTAGTTCTTCAGTCAACAATGTAAAACACCAACAAGCAGTGCCTTCGACCTCAGGTTGTCGGCATACTTTGGTACACTCGGAATTGCCGCCCAGAATCTAATGAACAACAACATAGCGTTGCATTAATCAATAACACTTCAGCAAAAATGCAATGTTTTTGAGTCTAGCCCAGTCTGACCAACCTCCTTGACGGTTGAATGAAAATGAAGAGGAAATACTAAAAGATGGCATTTTTTAGTGGGACAGTGACAAACCCAAGTTTCTATCAATCGCTCACCGAGTTTATATTCCTAGTCGCCAGGCAGTTCTCAGGTGTGAACATCGACAAAGTAAAGCCTGGACCCCGGAAGCAAGGCAATATTTCTCGGAATGGACTCACCCAGAATACTTTGGGCGACGGGTGGCACGTCGTACTGATCTGCTTGTTGTGGATGTGGCGGGCCTCCGTGGCGTTGGACAGGGCTGTCATACAGGAATGTAACGACGGGCTTCACATTGCTCGGAGGAGGAGCCTAAAATAGAACAATTAAACGTTTTACGCAACAATAAAACCCATAATAATTGCGCAAAACAGGATTTATTACACTTGAATCAACTCACAGCCTTTGCTGATCCCTGCCAGGCTTGCCGTTTTTGTAATTGTTCTGCTTCGCTGAGCATCCTTACTCGGTTTGAAGGACATATCCCCTGAAAGCGAGACCAGAAGTCAGATCTAACAGCTATACATTAAGCGTAGAGGTTAGAAAATACTTACATGGGTATAAGTTTAACAGTAAGAAGGGGTTCCTCAAGTAGGACAGTTTATTCCAACATAAAACCATACCTGGCGACCCCTGAAACTGCAGACCAACCAGCCTTCCAAGGCAGGAGCCTCTAGCTCTATAACTGTCAGGACGTCCCCAGCTGTAAACGATAGTTCATCTGCACTCTCTGCTGCGTTGTCATAAAGAGCGACGCATAGCTGTAAACAAATCGGTACATGGCTCTTGCCTAACACAGTAGGATGTCGAAGAGAAGGTTGGTTTCTCGAATAAAACAAAAATAGTTTGCTGACTGAAGGTAATCAAGAATTTAAGTCAGTAACTGTAACCATTTGAGTCTAACGATTGTCTTACCGGAAGGCTCGCCGTATCTTGCTGCGGCATCATGAACGAATACTATACTGCTTTCAGTTCAGACGACCAAAAACATGTGTTGAGGAAGGAACAGGGTGTGACACCACAGCTGCCTTTTTTTCCTGGATGAGGAGCAGCAGCGAATGTGAAACAACGTTTTCAAAAATCAAAAAACTTTTCAACTATAAGCACTGACTTGGAAAACGGTTTATGAAGGTGCCTAATAATTACTAGCAGAGGCACAGCTTCTACATAATATATCTACTTACTTAGATAATGTACATAATTATAGACAGTGCACGAATGCTAGCATCATATCAAAAACCTAAACAAGACTTCCTTGTTCCTCCTTTAGCTTTGTTGATTTCTCCTTTCTGTAGCTGGAGAACTTACTGAGGCTGAAGGGGCACACCACAATTCAAGCAACATAATTTGTTGTGTATCCAGACCAAGATGTTCAGTTGGGATAGATTTTCATCATTTTAAGACGGATTCATTTTTTAAAATAACTGAAGTTAGTATAATATAAGGTTTGTTTAGACATTTCTCTTGACCTCAGAGCGCTCTGTTGGAGCTCGTCAACAGGTGGCTCCGATACTCGGTAACAACACTGCAAGTGCATGTTGTTCAGTTGGTACAGAGGTCTTTGTCTTCTGTAATGTCTTTGAAATTATATTTTGCACCCTGAATCTTGTATTCTATATTATGGTTTTTCTCTGAAGGAACCTTCTTCCAGGTTGTGGAATGTTGCATTTATTCGACAGGTGAAGAGTTTTTTCGATTTCTGCGAGGACTTGAAAACATTCTCAAATAGCTTGGTCATAACCATGGAATAAGGAGGTTATTTCATGGTCATAACTGGCACCAATGACATGTGCCTGTATTTGGTTTGCCTGGTTTTGGGATCTTAATCACCTCCGCAATGCTCTAATCCACAATACTACAGTTGAGAGAAATAATGGTGAAAAATGGTCGAGTCAATAATCTGAGTAATTTTCACAGAAAAGGTGTTCCAGTATATGACCAGTGATGTGATCTATCTAGAGGGCTGTCTTGGGATTTGTTTCTCATTTGATTGTTTTGACCACCTCCTGTAGTTTGACAGTGAGTATGACCATTAGGGTTCCCGTTCCGGAATTCCTTCCAGTTGTTGTTCATTTGTCTTGAGAATGGTTGCCACAAGCCTACTCTCCTACTCTCACTGTATGCGAATGAATGTGCGCTCTTTTATGATATTTTGATACCTTCCAAAGAGAGCAATCCGTGTGATGATCATGACAAGCTTTTTACAATTTCGTCTCATTGGATTGGGCGCTTTCTGGTTCTGTGCTTTTCGTTGACTGCCTCAACTAGGTCCGTGGGTAGTTTGTTTAGTTAATTTATATACCTTTATTTTTCCTAATGATGGCTGGTGCATTTCTTTTAGCAGCATCGTGGGTGAGGAGATTGAGCTGCTCTTCAGTCCTCCCCCATGGTTCGATGGGGTGTACATAATATGTACACATTATTATGTGAGCTACCTACTTGAGAAAGAGGTGGTTTATTTACCTATTTGTTTCAGCTGGCTATTCCTTGAATAATCAAGCTATGTTTTCATGCAAAAATTCAATCTCTCAATTAAATTTCTATTTAGTTGAAAACACATCCTGACTCAATCAGTCAGTTCGTATCTTTCGTCAACGGCGAACCTACTATGAAAAATGAAACGGGTTGACAGTTTGTTTGCCTCTATGCCTATTTCTGTCGATTTCTATCCCTCTTGTGTTTTGAGTGAGAATGCCGGGACGCAAATGAGCCGGGATTATTCCGGCGGCGAACTTCCTTCCGGAAACGCGCTGAGACTCTTCGTCCTTCAGACACCACCGCCCTCTCAGAATCCCGTTTGTCTCAGGCCCGTGTTTCAACATGGAGAAAACGATGTTTCGGCTCTTTCTTGCCGCTCTCATGCTCCTACGTGGGTTTGAAATGTATTATTAAAAAAGCTAAGTTAGGACATTGCTCATTAAAAGACTCAGAATCCTTTAGTAACGAATGGCAGAACAGCAACTTTGAAATCCGATTAACCATCAAGACAAAAACCTAACCAGTTCCGATAGTATCTACCTTTTTTCGGGGAAATCTTTAGATCGAGTGAACTGATTTTTTAAGGTGTCTTTAGGGGTCCGAACCTCTAGTGTAAGTGGTATTCTAACCCACTAAAACGCACCTTGTTTGGAGTGGAATGCATTAAAACGTGTTGAAGTTGATGTCAAGTATTTCTCTAATGATTTTAAGTTTAGGGCGTACGCTGTTCACTCAAATCTCAACTACCTGCGAATAAGATACGAATATTTTCTACTACGAACGTGAGATAACAATCGTGTTAGCGATTAATGTCAATTCATTGTTTAACAGCAACGGGATCATCAACCACCATTGCTGACCCGATTTGTGTGTTTAAAGAGGTCCGGACTCCAAAACCAAAATGTCCGATTGTATTCAAATTTAGGAGGGAATTTACATGGGGAGTTTACTTGAGATTATTATTTGTTGAGAGTCAGGATTTTTTCTGTTAATGTTGTGGCAAGACTGTTTTTCGTGGAATTGCGCTAAAACGTCATCGGTTTCCAGAGTAGTCCGAGTGGTTCGATTCGTTCGATTTTATATTCGTTCATGTTCATACTTATTCCATGATATTCGTTCGTTGTAATCGTACTCGAGTTAGCTAGTTGTAAGTGCGTTCTGAATTTGTTAATAAAGGATTTCAATCGTCAATCCGGGTTTCTTCTTCGCTGGGTTCCACAGTTCCCACTCTAAAATAATTTTGTGTTGAAGTAGTTTAGACTTCACATAGTGGCATCCCTTGTGGGGAACTGGGAATCAGTTTTCGGTAAATTCTCGCGTTGTTTTATAGTTCCGTACCGCGAAAAAATGTCTGCTGAAGACTTGAAGAAGGACTTCGAATTATTGAAGAAAGAAAGAACGCAGCTTCGACGACTTTTTACTATCGCGGCCAACAAGTTCAAGGAAGCTTAT
>CM034000.1:30713210-30729220 GCA_019603395.1 Cyrtorhinus lividipennis
CCTCGCACAGCTCTTTTGCCAAGCAAAGTGACCCTTAAGGTCTGCAGGAGGATGGACAGTGGTGGTGTTGGAGAGATTGAGATGCAATGACCCACCTTGGCCAATTCCTGCTTTGTCAGTGGCCTTAACTTGCCGATTGTCACACAGAACTGCATTGTGTTCGCTTGGAACATCAACACACTTTACAATGCCCGACACTTAGCCTTGTTGTGACCTTCCCTAAAACATAGGAAAAATGACCATTGTCAACAAGCTTCTGCTTAACCTCTTCAGCAGAGAAATCATAGCATTTGACACAGGCTTCCGATGAATGCGAGAATGACAGAAGATGCAGAGGTTTTTCCATCTTTACATTGACCAATTCCTGTAGCAGTTGGAAGTGAGTGACCTATACCCTTGGACTTGACTGACTTCTGATAAGGTTCCTTTTTGTGTGCTGTTTCCTTTGCTGTCTTTAGATCCTTGGACTCAACTGTTTGGTTCGAATCATGAAAGGTACTACGTTTCAGCAACAGGCATTCTCCCCTTTCAACCTCATCCCTGAGAAAAGATAGCAGTGGTTGAAGTTCATCTTCTATGCGGAAACTTTACATCCTTGGAGGAGGGATGCTCAAAGGCTGTCATGGGGTCATTGCTATCCTCCTTGAAACATTGTCTTGTCCTTGATTCACGCTGCCAGTCCTTCAGCACGTTGTCTGAAGTGCTGACTCAATCAACGGTGTCAACAGGTAGGTATATTTTTCACTGGCAACACCTAGCGACCAAGGCCTTGATCTGAGTTCTAGCTGGTCAAATAGTTTTCTGAGAGAGTTGGTACTCTCACCCTTTGCTTGTAATAAGACCATGCTAGCAGCTCCCTCATATACATTTCAATGAGCATTTGTCCTTACCAAAGCGAGATTTGAGACGCTCCACCGCCTTAGCGTAGTTCTTGTCAAGTGGTGGAAAGCTCTCTACAATGCTCTCGGCGGGGCTCCCTTCTTTGGTGTACAGAGAAGGTACTGAAACTTCTCACTTTCGTCGTATTCATCGCTTTGGTCGATACGCTTGAAAACAGACCAAAAAGAAATCCAGTTTTTGAGTTGGCCATCAAACTGGTAGGGCACGATTTTTGGGAGCTTCAATGACGATGTTTTCTTGACGACTACAGAAGACGCCCTAGAGAATACGTCGTCTCTATCAAGCTGCTTCATCAGCTCCCATTGGGCCACAATTTCTGCATGATATCACGGTACGTTTCCGCCTCGTCGAACTGGTTGCTAATTATGGATTCGTCTGTTTCCAGAACAAGGATTAAGCACTTACCCTTTCATCGTTCTTTAACAACCGTGCGGATTTGTCAGAAAATTGGCGAATAACGGGCTCAGCTCGTTGAAAGTCACCTTCCGTCCATAAGCTTCCTTGAACTTGTTGGCCGCGATAGTAAAAAGTCGTCGAAGCTGCGTTCTTTCTTTTTCTTCAATAATTCGAAGTCCTTCTTCAAGTCTTCAGCAGACATTTTTCGGCGGTCCGGAGAACTAATGATGAGTCAAAAATAACTCTGAAGAGGGGAACGGAACGAAACTAGAAGAGCGACTTCCTCCAGCTATGGATAAAAATAACTTCCAGAAAATAGACCTCAGCTTCCAACAGGGAAGAGAGAGTAAATAATAGACTCAAAATCTTACTTGGTTCCTGAAGGAGGAAGACCGAGCCGAATCTCCGTCCATTGTATAATCTCAAACGGATGAAAATCATGGGAAAATAAAATCAGGATTTTTCGTTCAACTCAAAGATTGTGAACAGCGGAAAATGGGAAAATCATCTCAACTTGCAACAGGATCACAAATAATGTACAGAAGAAGAGAAGACAAACAAATTCTAACATAACCCGACAATTTTTCAGACAATCTATAAACCAGGGGGTAGGACCAAACTTGTGTAAAATACCATTTTTTCGTCAGTTCGGTCAAATAAACAAAACTAAAAGCCAACGGTTGACCGCCGAAATCCGTCAGTTGTTTACGAGCTATCACTATGGACACGGCGAGATGTCGACAGAACGAGCATTCGATTGTTCGGTGTAAGTAGTTCCTACGCTGGCTGAATGGTGCGCTAGTGGCGACAGTAGAACACCATCCTCAGATTTTAGTTAGATATTCCTTGAATTCACCTGTATGTTTTCATGCAGAAAGTTTAATCACTCCGATTCGGTCCAAAAAAATTTTTCGGAGCGTTTCAAAGTGTCTAGATCCAAATGAGTAAAAGTTTGTTGGCCATCCATGACAAAGTGAAGTAGAAAATTTTCTAAAAATCTAAAATTTGGGTCAGGGATCCGTTCACGGCTCTAGTTGGTCCTCAAAACAGTTCAGCTTGTTCAAACCGAATTGGTGGAAGAGGGAGGAGGGGGGGCTGGGTTAGGAGTCAAAATGTGTATTTCGAAATAAATGGGTTTTCGAGATTTTCGGCGATATAGGAGTGTGGGGTATCATTTTTTGACTAAATTTTGGACGCTGAATCCAATGGGACCGATCCTGGAATGATTTGCTCCCACCGGAAGAGGTTGTGGGTCATGATGGGTATCTATCTATCCATCTCGAAAGTGCGTTTTCGAGATTTTTGGCGATCTAGGGATAATTTTTGACTGTATTTAGGACGCTGAATCGATTGGAATGAGCCTGGGACAAATAAACTCAGTGTTTTCCCCTACTCATACTCAAAAGAATAGTCAACCAGTGTGAAAGAATATGCAGTGCTTTTTTTGACTACAAATCCGTAAATACATTGTTGTACATGTATATTCACGTATTCAAATGTACTCCTACACCACAAATTTGTATAGTAAAATAGAATATTTGTATACACCGTCCGAGCTGAAAACACCTTTAAAATGCTCTGAAATATATTTAGTTTTGAATGTTGACTCAGCACAATCACACCAAACGGTTATTGATAGGTACCAATTTTGAAACAAATTTTCGGGATTTTCAGATATACCTGTGCAACGGACCATTTCCACTAAATTTTGGACTGTGGATCACTCGATGTCCAGGATAGAGCTCCGCACACTGGAAGGGGGTAGGTGGTATCCATGACTCCAGAAGGGTTTTTTGGTAATGAGTACTTCTCTGAACACAATTATCTGTCCTTGTTTTTTATAGATTGGTACACATTCTTTGGTACTCCCGTGGGATACTCATGAAATATTGGAATATTAAACAATCGTAAGATAACGTGCAGTGCTTTCGTCACTTCTCATAATATTACTAGTTGCTTTGTAATTTTACCGGTTTGATCACATACTCTGAATTGATGTGAAATAGTACTTCCTGTAATTTTTAACCTATTCTCTCTCATGAAAATTTGACTGCTCCCAGTCTCATGATTCTAAAAACACAAGACCCAATGGTTATTTCCGCCTAACGAAAATATTTAAATATTAATTTGCATTTATTTTGATCTGATACAGAAATATATATCTACTTTACTGCGTTAAAAGCATCAAGAAGCAAAGACATCATGAATGTGATAATTAGGTACCAACATGAGAGTAATGAATCTACAAACTTGAGTGAAACATGAATCGAATGCATGAAGCTCAGTGAATTACAATATTTTATAGGGTTAATTTATTTTATCTTTCGACGAGCTCCTCAAGTTAGCAAAAAGAGGCAATTGGATTAGGTTTCAATTAATTCAATTCTTGATTTCAGGATTACAGTGGCCATTAGCGTGTCCAAAGTTGGATTGCCGGAATCAAGACAGGTGTGGGCCTTCTTTCATACGTGGTGACATAGGCCCCTTCTAGGGTCCTTTGAATTCTCTCAGATTATATTGTAATAATAATTTTATATTTTCATGATGGGTTCCGAAAAATAATGCTTGTCGCGCGTGATCCGCTACTGACATCACCGAAGGTGAAGCATTTCACCTTTTCAAGAGTGTTTTCCATAAGAATTTTACATAAGAAAGTCATCTAAAATCTTCCACTCAAATGTTTCCCGTTTAAGTGAAAGTTCGCGCTCTTCATGTCCGGAATATCGAGTCTCAAAAACGCTGCAACTTTTTTACACACGAGTGGGTTATTCCTCGAACCAGGCGCATGGAGCCCAAATTTAAACCTTGGACCAGGCGCATGGAGATTCATTTATTCAACATGGGGAAAATGGGGGAAACAATGGGAGTGGCGGGTCCCGGCCCCTTTCCAATCGATTCAGGGTCCCAAATGTAGTGGAAAATGATACCCCACACGCCTAGATACCAGAGATTTCGAAAACAGACACTCGAAATGGGTAGATAGGTACCCATTTTGACCCATAACCTCATCCATAGGGCACCAATCGTTCCGAGACCCGCCTCATTGGATTCAGCGTCCATAAGTTAGTGGAAAATGATACCCCAAGCACCTAGATTGCAAAAAATATCAAAAATTCATTTTTCGAAATTTACATTTTGACCCCTACCCTATTGTGAACGCCGGTTCCTTATCTCTATGCTCCGTTCTCGGCCATGTTATCTAGCCACGTCTTCGCTTTTTCGGTTCTTATTGGTTAATGTGCAGTTAATTGAGTTACCAAATGTTTAATTCATTATAATTCGGTATTCCGTATTTTCCGTTCGCGATCTATTAGTTTGTTGTATGTCGTCCCTTTTCGCTAAAGGCTTTTTCGTTTCGTTGTTCTGTGATAATTGTTACATGTTTCCTCGTACGGAACTAGACTATTGTACAACCTACTTACTATGACGTGTTCCCTGCTTTTTACGGACATTATCCCTGGCCCACGACATATATCGTCCTCCAGTAAGCTTAAACCCATCTCAATCAGATGCGTAGGAAGGCCGCTTCCAACTACTTGCCTTTCATAATCTTTCATAATCATAATTTTTATATTTTTTGTGTTCATCGATGTCTGCAGAATGAATGGCTGGTTCTAATTTAATGAAGGTGTCCCTATCCGATGTTCCAAAAATGATCTGACCATGAAGTTACAGATGGTCGGTTAGGTGGTCAGATACTCAATACTCAACACTTTCTTACTCGCCCCATGTCTGCCGTTAACGGCCGTACTCTGCAGAATGAAAAATCGGCCGAATTCCGGCTCCAGTGTAAACCTAGCCTAAGTGTCCATTGCATCCTTCTAACAATAATAAAAATAATAAAAAAGCTCGGACGGGTTTCCGAGAACTTAAAGCATGGAGTATCATTTTTCTCTAAATGTTGAACGCTAAATCAATCGAATGATTCGCCATGCTGCTGGTCCGAGGAATAACCGACTCCTGCCAAAGAATTTGCAGCGTTTTGACCTAGACATCATCAATCGGAGAGGTTGACCTCTGGCATTATCACATAGCCTAATTGAATCAAAATTGAGTAGTTGATATTGGTTGATACAAGGGATAACCAACCAAAAATGTACTCCTCTAATTCAACACCCGACAGTCGTGCGTAACTGTATCGTTCAGCGCCGTGTGAAAAGGAACCATGAGAAGAGAGAAAAGGTGGTTTCTATCAGGTAACCTGGAATGAACTCGATGTTTATCTTTTTTCCTTCTTGCCGGAATCAGCTTCGTCACGGTATCGAAATTGTGAAACTTTTCTGACTTTTGGTGGATGGATCTGCGAATTAGTCACTACGAATTCTCTGAAGAATTGTTCGCTCGATATCGAGTATAATGTAGGCAAGGTTCTAACGGAATCGATGAGATGCATGTGAACCGTCAGAACGATGTTCATTACTGCACTTGAAATTCCTAAGAGCATCATTTTGAAAAAAAAGTGTTTGGGATGAAAAGCCTGAACTGATGAGAACGCTCACAAAGTTATGATCGATGAAGGCAAATCCGATTAAAGGAGCGCGAGTGGCTCTTATGTACTCACCAACTTTTCAAATTCAAAAGAATTAAAAAATATATTTATTCTACTTTATATTGTGGTTTGGATGAGCTTTTGTGCATTCATTTGCATTACAACCCTGCACGCACGAAGGGAGAATAATATTTGTTTTCCCTCATTCAGTTGTTTTACGTTTCAGTGCACGGGGATTCCGAATTTGAACTACCGTCCACCGCCAGGGCCACAATAATGAAAAAACGCTGCAATTCATTCACACGGGTTGGTTATTCCTCGAATGGGGGAAACAGTGGGAATGGCGGGTCCCGGACCCATTCCAATCGATTCAGGATCCATATATAGTGGAAAACGATACCCCACACGCCTAGATACCGGGAATGTCGAAAACACATTATTCAAAATGGGTAATAAATACCCGATTGACCCAAACTTCTTCCACTGGGTGCCAGTCATTCAGGGACCCACTTCTTTGGAATCAGCGTCCAAGATTTAGTGGAAAATGATACCCCACACGCCTAGGTACCAGATATCCCGAAAACATGTTCCAATGGGTAATAAATACCCAATTGATCATAACATCTTCCACTGGGTGCCAATCGTTCTAGGACCCTTTCATTGGATTCAGCGTCCAAAATTCAGTGGAAAATGATACCCTACTCACCTAGATCGCCCAAAATCTCGAAAATCCATTTTTCAAAAACCCATTGGTCCCCTAACCCCACCCAAATTTGGTACGACCGGGCTGAAAAGTTTCGAGGACCATCCTAGGCCGAGAGCAGACCCCTGACCCAAAATTTCAGATTTTTAGAAAATTTTCCACTACCAAAAACGGCGCGGACAATGGACGGCGTACAGCGTACGGCATACGGACATTGACCTTTTTTGATCTAGACACCATGAAACATCCAGAAAATAATTTTGAGCCGAATCGGAGAGGTTGACCATTATCATGAAAACATAAGTTGGTTATTCAAGTAATAACCAACCAAAACAGGGAGAGGAGGACAGAAATCGGATTCACCTGAGAAGGATTTATTTTATAAGCCACATTTAAATTATGTTCAAAATTACTTCATTATACAATGAAAATATTAAAACAATATGAGTCAGGATGAATTATTTGTAACGTCCATAAATTAAAGTCTTCAAAAAAGTCCTTGTTACTCACGAGGCCATTCCTGGAAGCAGTAGATACCCTGATCACAAGCACTCTTCATGGGCTATGATGTGCTCTTCTCATGTGTCTTTTCAGGGTCTCAGCACGTGCAGCTCTGTAGTCACACTGATCACAAGCATATGGTTTGGCGCCTGTGTGAGTACTCATGTGTCTTTTCAGGTTCCCTGCCTTTGCAGCTCTGTAGTCACACTGATCACAAGCATATGGTTTGTAGCCTGTGTGAGTACTCAAGTGGCTTCTCGGGGTTGATGAATGTGCAGCTCTGTAGTCACACTGGTTACAAGCATATGGTTTGTAGCCTGTGTGAGTACTCATGTGTTCTTGTAGGTTCCCTGCCTGTGCAGCTCTGTAGTCACACTGATCACAAGCATATGGTTTGGCACCTGTGTGAGTACTCATGTGGCTTTTCAGGGTCTCTGCACGTGCAGCTCTGTAGTCACACTGATCACAAGCATATGGTTTGGCGCCTGTGTGAGTACTCATGTGTCTTTTCAGGTTCCCTGCCTGTGCAGCTCTGTAGTCACAATGATCACAAGCATATGGTTTGGCCCCTGTGTGAGTACTCATGTGGCTTTTCAGGTTCCCTGCCTGTGCAGCTCTGTAGTCACACTGATCACAAGCATATGGTTTGTCACCTGTGTGAGAGCGCATGTGGATTTCTATGGTCCGTTTTCCTTGTTGCTCTGTAGTCACAATGATAACAAGTGTATGGTTTTGCGGTTGTGGACATTTTCCTGCTTCTCCTTTCCTCCATAAAATCAGAAAGGTCGATTTTGATGTGGTCTGGGCTTCAGAACTCCAGTCTAAATGTAAACAGAATACAACCCTCTAATGTTCTTAAATGATCAGCATTTATGATGTGAAATGAATAAACAAATGTAACTTCTGAATGTGCAAAACATTACCTCAAGAATTTAGGTCTTAGGAGAATCCAATGTAGATAGAATCAATCAGTGAAGGTGTCTTCACTAGAAACGTTGGGTATACTGCATGGAATAAGGGTTCCACAGAGGGAACTGATTCATAAGTGACCCTCCCCTCCACTGATGTGAGCTGCATGGTTGAGTGAGGGAGAACCGTTATGAGAGCTTGACCTTGATGCCGGGTGGGGGTCAGGTCACATGTACTGCCACCTACCTGAGGCCCTTCAGCTGTTGGCCCAGTCAGATGATCTTTAAAAAAAGACCCTGCAAATTCTTGCACACGGGTTGGTTATTCCTCAGATTGGGGAAACAGTGGGTGTGGCGGGTCTTAGACCCCATTCCAATCGATTCAGAGTCCAAAATTTAGTGGAAAATGATACCCCCACACGCCTAGGCACCAGAAATCTAGACACATACAAAATGGGTGGATATATACCCATTTTGACCCATAACTTCTTCCAGTGGGTGCCAACCGTTCCGAGACCCACTTCATTGAATTCAACGTCCAAGATTTAGATGATAACTATACCCCACACGTCTAGGTACCAGAAATCTCGAAAACACATATTCAAAATGGATAATATATACCCAATTTGACCGATAACTTCTTCCAAGGGGTGCCAATCGTTCTGGGACCCATTTTCATTGGATTAGCATCCATATCTTAGTGGAAAATGATACCCTACTCGCCTAGATCGCCCCAAATCTCGATAAATCCATTTTTTCAAAAAACACATTTTGACCGCTACCCCGCCCAAAATTTGGTCCGATCGTGTGAAAAGTTTCGAGGACCGTCTAGGCCGGGAACAGACCCCTGACCCAAATTTCAGATGGGGGTTCAAAATTGTGTTTTTTGATGGAATGGATTTTCGAGGTTTTGGGCGATCTAGGCGAGTAGGGTTGTCATTTTTCCACTAAATTTTGGACGCTGAATCCAATGAAACGGGTCCCAGAACGATTGGCACCCACTGGAGGAAGTACTGGGTCAAATGGGTATTTATTACCCATTTTGAATATGTGTTTTCGGGATTTTCTGCTACCTAGGCGAGTAGGGTGTCATTTTCCACTAAATTTTGGACGCTGAATCCAATGAAACGGGTCCCAGAACGATTGGCCACCACCGGAAGATGTTATGGGTCAAAATGGGTATGTATCCACCCATTTTGTATGTGTCAGGATTTCTGGTGCCTAGGCGTGTGGGGTATCATTTTCCACTAAATTTTGGACGCTGAATCAAATGAAATGGGGTCCCTGAACGATCGGCACCCACTGGAAGAAGTTATGGGTCAAATTGGGTATATATTACCCATTTTGAATATGCGTTTTTGAGATTTCCGGTACCTGGGCGTGTGGGGTATCATTTTCTACTAAATTTTGGATCCTGAATCGATTGGAGTGGGTCTGGGACCCCCCACACCCACTGTTTCCCCCATCCGAGAATTAACCAACCCGTGTGTAAGAATTTGCAGATTTTTTGATCAGGACATCATGACACGTCCAGAAAAAAATTTTGAGCCGAATCGGAGAGGTTGACCATTATCATGAAAACATAGGTTGATTATTCAAGGAATAACCAACCAAAAAACGCTGCAATTCATTCACACGGGTTGGTAATTCCTCGAATGGGGGAAACAGTGGTGGTGGCGGGTCTTGGACCCGTTTCATTGGATTCAGCGATCAAAATTTAGTGGAAAATGACGCCCTACTCGCCTAGATAGCAGAAATCCCGAAAGCACATATTCAAAATGGGTAATAAATACCCAATTTGACCCATTACTTCTTCCAGTGGGTGCCAATCGTTCTGGAACCCGTCTCATTGGATTCAGCGTTCAAAATTTAGTGGAAAATGACACCCTACTCGCCTAGATCGCCCAAAATCTCGAAAATCCATTTTTCAAAAAACTCATTTTGACCCCTACCCCCCCTAAATTTGGTCCGATCGGGCTGAAAATTTCGAGGACCCGTCTTGGCAGGGAACAGACCCCTGACCCAAATTTCAGGATTTTTAGAAAATTTTCCACTACCAAAAACGGCGCGCAACATGGACGGCGTACGGCGGACGGACATCGACCTTTTTTGATCAGGACATCATGAAACGTCCAGAAAAAAATTTTGAGCCGAATCGGAGAGGTGACCATTATCATGAATAGGTTGATTATTCAAGGAATAACCAACCAAAATGGGTAATAATACCTAATTCGACTCGTAACTTCTTCCAGTGGGTGCCAATCGTTCTGGGACCCATTTCATTGGATTCAGCGTTCAAAATTTAGTGGAAAATAATACCCTACTCACCTAGATCGCCCAAGATCTCGAAAAATCCATTTTTTAAAAAACACATTTGTACCCCTACTCCACCCAAATTCGGTCCGATCGGGCTGAAAAGTTTCGAGGACCGTCCTAGGCCGAGAGCAGACCCCTGACCCAAATTTCAGATTTTTAGAAAATTTTCCACTACCAAAAACGGCAAGGACAATGGACAGCGTTCAGCGTACGGACATTGACCT
The DNA here is from genome assembly GCA_019603395.1 of Cyrtorhinus lividipennis. Lineage (NCBI taxonomy): Eukaryota > Metazoa > Arthropoda > Insecta > Hemiptera > Miridae > Cyrtorhinus > Cyrtorhinus lividipennis. Next base: position 30,723,648 of record CM034000.1, read on the forward strand.
TTTTTGATCTAGACACCATGAAATGTCAAGAAAATAATTTTGAGCCGAATCGAACCTCTCCGATTTGCACCGACCTTTTGCATGAAAACATAGGTTGATTATTCAAGGAATAACCAACCAAAACAGGGAGAGGAGGACAGAAATCGGATTCACCTGAGAAGGATATATTTTATAAGCCACATTTAAATTATGTTCAAAATTACTTCATTATACAATGAAAATATTAAAACAATATGAGTCAGGATGAATTATTTGTTACATCCATAAATTAAAGTCTTCAAAAAAGTCCTTGTTACTCAGGAGGCCATTACTGGAAGCAGTAGATACCCTGATCACAAGCACTCTTCATGGGCTATGGTGTGCTCTTCTCAGGTGTCTTATTAGGGTCCCTGCCTGTGCAGCTCTGTAGTCACACTGATCACAAGCATATGGTTTGTAGCCAGTGTGAGTACTCATGTGTCTTTTCAGGGTCCCTGCCTGTGCAGCTCTGTAGTCACACTGATCACAAGCATATGGTTTGGCACCTGTGTGAGTACTCATGTGTCTTTTCAGGCTCCCTGCCAGTGCAGCTCTGTAGTCACACTGATCACAAGCATATGGTTTGGCACCTGTGTGAGTACTCATGTGGCTTCTCAGGGTTGATGAATGTGCAGCTCTGTAGTCACACTGGTTACAAGCATATGGTTTGTAGCCTGTGTGAGTACTCATGTGTTCTTGTAGGTTCCCTGCCTGTGCAGCTCTGTAGTCACACTGATCACAAGCATATGGTTTGGCACCTGTGTGAGTACTCATGTGGCTTTTCAGGGTCTCTGCACGTGCAGCTCTGTAGTCACACTGATCACAAGCATATGGTTTGGCGCCTGTGTGAGTACTCATGTGTCTTTTCAGGTTCCCTGCCTGTGCAGCTCTGTAGTCACACTGATCACAACCATATGGTTTGGCACCTGTGTGAGTACTCATGTGGCTTTTCAGGGTCCCTGCCTGTGCAGCTCTGTAGTCACACTGATCACAAGCATATGGTTTGGCACCTGTGTGAGAGTGCATGTGGATTTCTATGGTCCATTTCCTTGTTGCTCTGTAGTCACAATGATAACAAGTGTATGGTTTTGCGGTTGTGGACATTTTCCTGCTTCTCCTTTCCTCCATAAAATCAGAAAGGTCGATTTTGATGTGGTCTGGGCTTCAGAACTCCAGTCTAAATATAAACAGAATACAACCCTCTAATGTTCTTAAATGATCAGCATTTATGATGTGAAATGAATAAACAAATGTAACTTCTGAATGTGCAAAACATTACCTCAAGAATTTAGGTTCTTAGGAGAGTCCAATGAAGATAGCATCAATCAGTGAAGGTGTCTTCACAAGAAACGTTGGGTAAACTGCATGGAATAAGGGTTCCACAGGGGGAACTGATTCATAAGTGACCCTCCCCTCCACTGGTGTGAGCTGCATGGTTGAGTGAGGGAGAACCGTTATGAGAGCTTGACCTTGATGCCAGGTGGGGGTCAGGTCACATGTACTGCCACATACCTGAGGCCCTGCAGCTGTTGGCCCAGTCGGATGGTCTTTAAAAAAAAATCTGCAAATTCTTACACACAGGTTGGTTATTCCTCAAATGGGGGAAACAGTGGGTGTGGCAGGTCTCAGACCCATTCCAATTGATTCAGGGTCCCAAATTTAGTGGAATATGAGACCCCACACGCCTAGGCACCAGAAATCAAACCCATAAAAAATGGGTGGATACATACCCATTTTGACCCATAACTTCTTCCGGTGGGTGCCAATCGTTCTGGGACCCGTTACATTGGATTTAGTGGATAATGACACCCTAATCGCCTAGATCGTCCAAAATCTCGAAAATCCATTTTTCAAAAAACACATTTTGACCCCTATCCTCCCCAAATTTGGTCCGATTGGGCTGAAAAGTTCCGAGGACCCGTCCTAGGCTGGGAACAGACCCCTGACCCAAGTTTCAGATTTTTAGAAAATTTTCTACTACCAAAAACGGCGCGGACGATCCGCCGTCCACGCCGACTTTGGTGGTAGAAAAATTTCTAAAAATCTGAAATTTTGGTCATTTTGGGTTTCTGGCTCTAGTTGGTCCTCAAAAAATTACCCAATTAAAATTGGGTTTTTGGCGGTTTAGGCGTGTGGGGTATTATTTTTCACCAAATTTTGAACGCTGAATTCAATGAACTGGGTCGCAGAACGATTGGCAACCCACTTGATGAAGTTATGGATCAAAATTGGTACCTATCTACCCATTTTGAATATGTGTTTTCGAGATTTCTGGTACCTAGGAGTGTGGGGTATCATTTTCTACTAAATTTTGGACGCTGAATCGATTGAAATGAGTCTGTATGCGCCTGGTTCGAGGAATAACCAATCCCTGCGAAGAATTTGCATTTGGTTGTAATCAATTCGACCTACGAATTAGAGCGAAATTTGATGATTTCGATGATGATGATTTGATGATTTGATGGTTTCTCGGTACAATTCTACCCCTCAGAGCCCGAGCAACTTTACATGACTGATGATTGTACAAGTTGTACGACGGTAAGTCTTGACTGGACAGACATAAACGACTCCTTAAAACAACTTTTTCTTCTTTATATTACGAGTATGTATTCTCCAAGTAAACTCATTGACGCGTACAGCATCTCACATCTACCCAGTCATGAATCATCACACAAGTTGTACCGTAGAACGCCATTGTTTCTGTTATACAGGACGTTGAAGGAAGTTCCTTCTATTTAGCAAGGTTCTGCGTTGAATTATTACCCAGTCATATCTCTCAAGAGTTTTATCGTTGTTCTACAGAGACGGTTACTTATAATGTTCTTGCTAACTTGTAGCTGAATAAACTAAATTTTGTCGGATTTGAACGTTTTGACGTTTGACATTTTGAACTGGGAGATGGCGACGTTGGAGCCAGTTAATCGATACGTACAGCACAAATCATATTAAAACCACTGGTACGAGAAGGAGTCAAGATCTGAAAGGCTGACCGTCCTCGGTCCTTTACTGTGCGCCCTTTCATAGGATAAATGCTTTTTTGCCTCGTGGACGTGAGGTTCCCCGCAGTCGTTCATTTCCCTTTACAAATCCCTTCGTCATCATGGAGCACGACGAGTCCGGTTTACTTCGTCTGTTGGTCTCACGTTACGCATTCGTTCATTTACAAGCCAAAAAAGAATTCCGTGTACCTAGACACTGAGGTGAAGATGGGCTCAGACTTAGTTATTCGGCCCAGCTGCGGTTGATGTCGCTCTCAAGAGGGTTCGGGCACACAAAAAAGGAGATAACTCGAACCCGGTTGGCGTTCGCACAATCTCAGGAGAGAGGAAGATCGACGAGGAGCGACAGGTGGTACAATCATTAGATTAGAGTTTTTTGTCAGTTAACACCACTCAACCAACAAATTTCAATCCGTTTATGGTCCTGAACTTTGAACAGTATCTAATTACTGCATCTTGGGAAAACAAACGGTGAGATTTTCTGAAATATGATTTACATAGAGCGATGGCCGTCCTGAGCGGTAACATTTCCGAGTCGAATTTATTCTCTTGAAAAAATTACAACCTGTGCCGAATCATTGTTATCAGCTGTTCTTGAACCGTCAGCACAACAATATGTCAAAAGAAATCACTATTTCGTCAGAGACGAGCAAAGAGAAGGGATGAGGATGGTTGAAAAAATGGGAACAAAAACCCACTCTTGGCGTTTAAATCGTCGCCAAACGCAATTAATCGCAGGGAAAACAATAGAACCGGGAACAATTGGAGCTCTTCCTCTCCATCCACTACTGAATCCACCTGCCGGCGTGGAATTTTCCGTAAGACAAAACCATCAGGTTCCATACAGCTGGCAAATAATAGGCCACCACTCTCAGGCCAAGTTGGAACGCTCGATTCTCATAGCGATAAAAATTAATGAAATAATGTTATCACAGTGAGGCGTTTGCACTAGAGTTATGTGGCGATTGAAGTTTTCGAAGTATTGTGGCCAAAGTAGGGTTCATTTTACTTAACACTAGAAAGACCTCTCTTACCACGAAAATTGAGTTGCTAGTGCGGAGAAAAATGACTCTCATGGATATAGCAACTGAGAGTTGGTGGAAGAGGGGGGTGGGTAGGGGGACTCACTGTCACCTTGCTAGAATAATGTCTGCTCTGCAGACTCTGATATTGTTGACCATTGGGCACGGGATGGTATATAACCTCCTTATAAAAAGTAGAAAAAACGGAGGCAGTTATTTCTTTAACGGATTATCGTCCAGGTGGCGCCCACTTTCTGGGTCAAATGGGTACCTGGGCGTGCGGGGTATCATTTTTCACTAAATGTTGGGCGCTGAATCGATGGAATGAGTCAGGCACACTCCACACTCACAGTTTTCCTCATACTTTGCTCCAAAGAATAACCAACCACTGGGGAAGAATTTGCAGCGTTTTGATCTAGAAATTTTGCTATCGGTGAGGGTTGAGCCGTTCATGACCTTGAGATGATTACATGGGTTGATTTTTCGCGGCATAATCGGACAAGGTAAAATGTCCGAACACCGATTTTGGACGCCGAATCCATTGAGATGGACCGATAAGTGCCCACTGTGTGTGGTCAATATGGGTCGAATGGGCACCTACCTACGTATTCCGATGGTGGTTTTCAAGAGTTGGCGTGTGGGGTATCATTTTCCATTAAATGCTTGACACTAAATCGATTAGAATGAGTCCGGGACACTCCACACTGACCTCCCCCATTCGCCTGCTCCAAGGAGAAACCAACCATGGAAGAATTCGCAGAGTTGTTAATAGTGGATACTGCTGAAGACCCAAATTTTACAGAGTATTCACACATTTGTTAGTTTGTTATTCTTGCTTATCTTCACATTTGTTCTCCAAAATGGTTCGTTAATAGAATATTTTCGATCAAAATAATCTCGCTGGTATAATATTGATAATATTAATGACGGCTAGCGGCTGTTTTCGACTTTTCTTACTTTTTCCCACTTTTTGAAACTACAAGAGGAATTTTGTTGGTGGTAAGGCATTTTACAATTTCTATAATCATTTTTAATTTGGATGCTGTAGTTTTTGTGTGGATTTGTGACAATATGAAAGTACCTACTTGCACTTTTTCATGTTGTCATAATCGGGTATTAGCCTTTATAGAAGCAAAATCAATTGAAAGCCTATTCGAGTGAAACAATTCTTGATACTGGTGTACGTGTGAGAGGTGAGAAAAAGGTACGAATCACGCGGGGTTTGATTGATTTTTGACGTTGAGAGCCGATAGGACTTTCTTCCCTCCTTTTTTCCTCGGAGGTCGGGGATCCAATTTTTTTTTTACTGTCATCTGGTCGCAGGAACAATGGGGTTTCGCCTGGGAAATGGAAGAAAGCGCAATTTTTCTCCTTGGGAATTAAGTGGTAAAAAAAGGTTTCTGGTTCGGGCTTTGGGAGCCTGATGAGAGTGGAACGGGAGGGGGTGGGGGTGGGCGAGTCGAGGGGCGGTTGGGGGCGGGCGGCCCAGGGTTCCAAGGGGCGGCCACCCCGCCAGTCTTGCATTGGTCCTGAT
>CM034000.1:30729320-30767271 GCA_019603395.1 Cyrtorhinus lividipennis
GATTCTCGGTCATCAAACAAATTGGATTCCCGTCGAAAATAAATGTTATGAAACAACTTGGTCGGAATGACACGAGACTGGAAATGAGGAGTATTTAGAATTTCGAGCAAGGATTAGAGCATATTGGAAATATTTTATAGGCCACGACAGTTATGTTGGCCCAAGTATTCTCCAACTCTGACTCTGAGAGAAATGCAATGCATTGTATGACTATTTTGAAGGGAAATGGGAGGGGGAATAATCAATAAAGAGTAAAAAGTTAAAAAATGTGTTGTTTTTTGGGGGGGAGAATCATTTTAAAAAGTCTATACCTCCAGATAAAATGAGGGGGGATAAAGTATTTGGGCGGGTGGGGGGGTGGCGGGTGGCGACCTAAATGAATCTTAATTAACACATTAAACCAACGTGACATTTTTTAGGGGAACAACTTTGACTTGGTTATGAAATACCGAGGAAGATTATTTGGAGTGTGGGTTTCTGCTACATGACGTCATGAGTAACGTGCAACTCACCTTGTGGCATTTGATGGAACGACCCTCGCAGGCCAAGGTGACGTCGACGAACTGCTCGTTATTGAGAAGACTTGGGAAGACGGCCTGCATATTCGAATGGTACGAGTTCCATCGCAGGCAGACTTCCGGAGCCGCTGACGACGACGTGCTCGACGTCGGCGAGACCTGCGCATGCGTCACGACTTGTGGGCTAATGACGTCTTTCTGTTGAGGTGAAGTTCTTCCTGCTCCGGTGACCGGTCCGGATTTCTTCGACGGAACGGCGGCCGGCGACCCGGGCGAGCTCCCAGGTACTGCACATTCAACGTCAAAACAAATTCAAAATCACCCAATACTCCATATAAAAATAATGTCCAAATAATGCTGCCAATTCGTGATACAATAACGTATTTTCCTTCTGGTTTACGTGTGTATCAAAATAATAAATTGCCAGATAATCACTAGAAATAATAGGTTAAATGGAATGCTGAATAAGATTCTGCGTCAAATATGAGCCTCTAGTATCTGATCTGCACCGGTTAGAATGAGATGTTCCAACGGTATTGTCTTCCTGTTTCAGTACTTGACGCGGAGTTTCCAATTTCACTGGCAGACGAGGTCTCCGGTAGGCGAGTTGACTGACACCGAAGAGTTTCAAAACGCCTTTTTTTTGTTTTACCACGGGTCTAATATTCCACAATGCATAGGAAGTATAGATCCGTAACTACAAGCGTATGCGGGCTCCCGTTAGGGGGTTCACGGTTCCCTGACTGCGGAAACGAAAAAAAGAAATAAAGTCGAGAGAGATTGGGGGGAGCGGTATAACGACCTCTCGTCAGATGTCGAGTTATGAGGGAATTTGAACTCGCCCAAATCGCATTGTCGGCTGAAATACTGCCTCTTTTTGGATCCTCAAAATAATGTTTTTTTGTGCCTCAGAACTCGTGGTCGTCCCCAGTAATCCTCTTTTACCCCCACCCATTTCCATCATCAGACAATCATTCTTTCACGCGAAAAAATTAGATTTTCACAGTATAGGTCAAAAATTCAAGTATGAATGAAGGTTCAAGCATTTGCAAAAAAATGGAGTCATTACGCCACTGAAGTTGCTGACAATTCGTTACAATCATAATAGTAGGGTAATTAGCTGTTCAAGACTGGGTCAAAACCCTGTCACCCGAAGTGAACATTACAATTCGTTTCCCGCCGTAGTAAAAATGGAAAAGAAAATTGAAAAAAATATTGGCTACAAAACAACTTCCGGAACGAAAACTTGCCTTCATTACTTCTAAATGCCTGAGAGAAGAAAAAGAATCGGGAAAAAGTCATTCCCCGCTATTATTACAAGTGCTAATAAGACTTCAGTATGAGATCGGTTCTCATTTCGTCCGAATTCGTATAAAAGCTTTTTCTTTTCCTGAAGGATGAGAAAGTTAATGATTTATTTCCTAATGAAAGCCTCCCGCCAATTATTACACACGCTTCACCGCGACAGTTTCTCACGCAGGAATGATTCCGTAAAGAACGCACATGAGAAAATTTGTCGACGATCAACGCGGACTTGCTATGAGAACAAAAAACTTCCAGCAATATGTACCTACTTCCGCGTGGTCCGGAAAAAGGCTATTCAACCGTCCTAATTCTGGTTTTCTCATTTTGTGCGGGCAAAATACGACAATTACAGAAATGAGGGATTTTTTAAAAATTGAAATTCTTGTTGCCAGTACAGTTTATGAACCGACTACTGTGGTTAATAAGTCTATCAACAACATTAGAGGAGATGAAACAGCTTAAAACAATATTTGTAAAAAGTCACTACTGCAGTGTTTCAGGCCAGGACACCCTTTAGGAGGAATGAGACCAATTCGCAGTTTCCTTCTCTTTTTTCATTCGTTTCGAAGTAATTATTTTTCTCCACAAGGCAAAACTAACAATTATTTCAAGCGAAATCCACAATGAAAACATATATAATTTTCCACCTTTGCGCAATATTCGCACAAAGCCTACTAAGGACTGAACGGTGAACGCACTTGACCGATCGTTGCCTTAGTATCTTTCTTTTTCCATATTTTTTTTTTTCCACCGTTCCCGTCACTAATTACTTTATTATGCAAGCAAAACCGAGAAAAATGGGAGAAGTTAATAATAAAATTTTCACCTGAAGGGCGGAATAAGATTGCAAAAGAGGCTCATAAAAGAGCTTACTTATCATATTATTTTCGGGAGCAATCAAGAGATAATTTCTACGCGAGCGAGACTTTGGTTCATTCAATTTATTTTATTTTTTTATGTTTTCCTACAGGAAAAGAGGTAATAATTGCAATGGAATTCGAGGGAGGAATGAGATGTTCACGGTTCTGCTCAGTGATCACGAACAACCGATTTGCTTTCTGAAATTTCTCCTGTTGTTCTACACGATTCGGTGGTGGATATTTGACGGATAACTTTTAAGATGAATTTTTGTGGCTTCAACCGAGAAATTATTCAAACGAGATGTTTTTTCCTCGTTATGTTTCCGTTCGGTGTGAACGCACCGATTGGTCCGGACGGCGAAACTTAAAGAAGATACTTGGTTAATAGCTTGAGTGGAGGAAGGGAAAGTTTTTTCTTATTTTTGGAATAATGAGAATGCTTTTAGAGACATGAATATTCACTTAAAACCGTATAGAATGGATCTGTCAGTGATAATAACGTGTGAACCTACTGAAACTGAAATCCCAACCGAATGTATTTGAAATAGAAAAACACACAACACAAAAATGAGGGATTTTCATGAACTTGCAGGTTGATGAAGGTGATGTGCCATTTTGTAGAATCATATATTATCTACATTTAAAAAAAAAAAATAGATAAATAAAATAATTAAAAAAAAATTGTCTATCGAAAGCGGTAACTTTGAGAATGAGGTGACGTTACACATACCACTTCCCATAGGTTATGGGAATCGCGATTTGACTATTAACCCCGTATTTTTTGTATGTTCCATTCGAGGGGGAAAAATTAAGAAGACGATTCAAATGCCTTAATTTCCAAATTTACAATATTCAGGTGCTGTTTCATTTCGATCAATTCAACCAATTGAGCCAACACACTCAATCAAATGTAAAATTATGACAATCTTGAAAACGACGTCAAGCATAATTATTTAAAAAAAAAAAAAAAAAAAAAGAATACGTGAAAGTTTTTTTATTCTTGATCGTTTGATTTAATTAAAAATAAGACAGTAATTAAAATGGCAAGGAGCAAAAGCTGTTCTTCTTTCTTTCACCTTTCAAACTTAATAAGTCGTTGATAATTAATGTGAAAATATTTCACTCGCGCGGTCATGTATAGAGATGACTTTAATTTCACAGTTGAAATAATCACGTCGAAAGAAGTCGTTCTGAGCAAAAAATTCTTAGTCGAGGGGAATCATTTTCTTCATAAAGTGTACGAACCTGATGAATGGTTGTTGCACGATTTGATCGATCCCCGTTGATGGTTCATCAATATTTTTAAACATTTTTTCGTCAGCTTTTGTGCCATACTTACCAATAATACTTTAAAAAGAGGCGGGTTCTCGGGGAAAATATTGTCGTGGTGATTTTTTTTAAGGTAGAAACCGGTACCGGTGTAAGGGATAATTCAGGGTTAAAGAGGTACTTTTCCACTTGAAATCAACACTTGTGTAACAATACTGACCCTTGTTCCAATGTTAGATAGGCTACAGTTTACATCCTGACAACCGTTCCACTTACGGTTAGTAAAAGTCGATAATTACGTCCTCGACAAAAGCTATTTGTCACGAGCCGTCTTACTGAGGTGTGATATTGACGGATACCTTCAAGGGTGATCCGAACAAATTTAGTTCGCAATCCGCACTTGAGTGTATAAGGGAAATGATCCTTTTCAAGAGGACCGAAGGGTTAGAAGGGGGCCACTTCTCAATCGAGGCGCATTTCAAGGATCGCGGAGGGATTTTTTTGAATAGACGAGGGTCGAAGCGGCCGGAGAAAAGAAGGGAAAAAAATCGGCACGACGAAGGGGGAGGGGCTGTCGTTTCTTAGCGTGAGGCCTTTCAAGGAGGAAGGACAGCTCGGCGAGAAGTACAGGAGAAGCGGGGGAGAATTTTTATTATTGATTATTTGAGACAGACCCCTTCAAACCGCCCCCACCCCTCGTCGTCCCCTTTCTAAAGTTCATCCCCTACCAACTTGATCCTCTCATTCCATCGGGTTTCTCACTCCGGCATTTTTCATTCGCGCAGTTTTTTCCCCTTTTTTATCCTTCGTTTTGAATCCCCCTTCCTCCACCGTCCCTCCCCGTCACTCGCCATCCCCTTCGCTTCTCGTTCCTTTTCCTTCGACGAAAATATAATAATCCGACGTTGTCAGTTGGTGCCTGGGCTTCTTGTTCTTGTGATCGATTTTCAAACAAGAGATTGCCAATGACTACAAGAGGCTACTCGACTCCTCAAGTTTTTTGTCAACGCCCCACCTCTCCACCCCACTCATCATACAGTATAGTAAATCAACCCTCTAAATAATGAAAGATGACCCAAAGTGAAATCCATTTCCCCCGTAGAGGGGACATTCGATGGAACACTATCAAATAATTTAAATCGGTGAATAGCTAACTCGAAAAAAAAAAAACTTCTCCAACCCTTTTTACAACCTAACTTTGCATAATCTATACATACCTGTCTGTTTAATTTTATAATTTATAATTTATAACATTATAACGTATTTAAATAATCTGTTATCCAAAATCGGGAATTAAATATAATTTTTTTTTTTTTTTTTTTTTTTTTTTAAATATAGACAACTTTATTATCCGTGGGATATTACTGTTAGTTTCACAAAGTATATAGTAAGACGTAGCCTTAATTCGCATGGAACTTGAGGTTAGGTTCGATCCAGCGATCGTCCTACAATAATATAATTTACAATATAATTTACAATTAAAAAACGAAACACAACACAAATCCGCATCCGGAGAATACGGTTGTCCGTATAATCGCTTCGACTCTCATACCAGAAGCGAAAAACATCAACGCCCGCTTTACTATTTGCACTTAGCACACAGCGTTTCAAACCCGGAAGGTGGTAAATAAACATTTGCGCATGTGGGCAGCTGTTGGGGTGAGTGATCAAGACCTTTCAACTCAGAGCTTTTAATCATGAAGGAGGGGGCGAAATTTGAATATGTACTTTATTTACGGACACAAGTATGGTGAAATATAAATCAAGGGAAAATATTTGTATTCTATTTGAAGAAAAGATGAGATTTCCAAAAAAAAGTGTTTTTCGAAAAATGGATTTTCGAGATTTTTGGCGATTTAGGCGTGTGAGGTATCATTTTACACTAAATTTTGGACGCTGAAACCGATGGAACAGAACAGGTCCCATAACAATAGTCTCCCACCGGAAGAGGTTGGGTGAAGGACTGTCAAGTATTCCTTAGGCTCACGAAATCAAAACTTGGAAATGGCATTTCCGCTACATACGTAAGATACCATACAAAACGCAGACCTTGGAGCCCGGGCAATCGCTACTAGCAGCAGTCACGCATCTGAACCTCCTTCAACTGGATTGCCCCCAATGTTGCAATGTACGTGGAGGAAGAAAGAGATGATGTTTGTTGGCTATCGATATTTTCGGGTAGGGGTATTACAGGGTTACCAAATGTTGAAATGACGGATGAAAAAGAAGTGCAGGTGGTGCCAATGTCATGTGGCGGTACGCTGGGTTGTATACCGGAAGGCAGGTGGTTCCACCTTCATGCTTCTCATCTCAAATATAATTTGCTTCTAATTTCGTCGAGTTAGCATACAAAGCAAAACTCACAGAGAAAAACCTTCTAGATTCTCCGATGGTAATTTCTGTTTAGAAAATTAAGGGTCCAGTTTAATGGTAGGGTAGGCTCTCTCCCTCTTCCGTCGCAATACCTGGAATAAAACATGGAGCCTGCAATTATTTTTATATTACGTCTCCATGAAATCCCGGATCGCTCTCCTACAACCCTACGAAAAGGTTTCTAAGAGAGCATTAGGCGCCTCGCACCGCCTTTTGTGGCCCACGAACCTGGGAACTTCACCTTCCAATGCCTTCACATCAGTGGAGCTAATTTGAAGCGACCGTCAGCTCCATCACACGATTTGCCACCTCGTTCTGCCTCGACAACTTTATATTGGGCCAGTCCGCTCAAGTGCTACGCCTTTAAATCGGAATTCTCTTCTAAAAAGAACGTGGGGTTGTCTTTGGCATTCGCAATGCATGGGTTCTCCCTTGATGTTCATTTCAGGGTTGCGTCAATCTTCAGAGCAAATTAAAAAAAATTTCTTGATCTTCAAGCTCTAAACTGTTACGAAGTCTAATAAAAGCTTGTTAGTAAGTTACCAACATCGTGGTACCTTGGGTTGTGAATTAGTCAAAAAAACTTATTCTCTGGCGAACGTCGTGTTTGCAAACTGAGGGGATTCGAACGCAGGTACCACTATTGGGAGCTTACCCAGAAGCTGTTCAAGAAGAGAGTTACCAGCGGCCTGTGCAGCTTCCCGATCCCTGGACGTGAGTATGTCGAGGACGGCTCTGGACGTGGGGTCTCTGCCGGGTTTGCTCGTGTTCTTGGCCTCCCATTTGAGGTACGTCCATTTCTTCCTGACGTCACTCTCCGACCGATGAATCCCCTCGACGGCCGACACGGCTTGAGCGACCTCGTGCCACGCCCGTGCCCAACCTGCCAATCAACGAAATTATGGTATACGTTCATTTATACATACCGACACATCTTCAGACCCGGTGTTTCTGAGAGAAACTCGGGGCATATTTAAATTAAAGACTGTAACGAGGGGTCGCCAGGTAAAGAGTACATAATACTAATCCAAGCCACAAGCCTAGCGAGTTTTATATGATCGTCATTACTATTAAAATAATTGTCTCCAAATAGGCCTGCAAGAGTCGCCAAAATGAATGAAAAATTCTGCCTATTCCCTAACCACTGAACCCAGGGGAAGGGTGCTCATACCTTAGCTCAGGTCGTCTTCCGACGCCTTTCTTCTTTCTTTCTATCAGTGGCGAGAAAATTATGTTTGTGCGGGCGTACAGCTGATCTAATCATGATAGAACATTCTATACTTTTCGACGGCTCAAAATTGTGGAGTCGAGGTAATTGTCAAATTTGTAGGCTCCGAAACGTAAAATGCCTAAAATCTTGTTTTTGGACAACTTCTTCGAAAAAAAATGAGACTACTTTTTTTATACTTGGTGAAAATATACTCATGCAGACTTGGATTAAAATTGGTCAAAAAAGGCATTATTCAATAGCAATCATTTTCTACATTTCCATGCGGCGCACCGAACATATTTGTTCCAGTTAGCTTTTGGAAAGTAAATATTGAATTATTCTCACGTCTTTTGACCTGAACAAAACGTGGTAGGCGCTACAGGTAGTTATTATATTTTGAATTTAGCGTGAAAGGCCTCACCGATGCCACCTGCCACTCCAAAGAGGACAGTGCTCTTCCGGTTCGCGACGGCCTTGAGCAGGGCTTCCACCTCCCGCGAAGTAAAATTGGTCTTTCTCTGCTTCATCGTCCCGCCACTTGTCGCTTGGGCCGCCCCCGCTGTCGTCTGCCACATCATTTTGTTGAACATCTCACTGTTCGACGCGGCCGCCATCTGGAGAAACGCCAGATCTGGCACGCACTCCATGGCTCGAATCTAGACAGAGGAAACATAAAAGACGCGTTAGATATAAGCGCCTCTGACAGGAACTAGTTCAAGTAAGAAAAATTAATAAGAGATGAAAAGGGTGATATTGAAAGAGGAAGTTGCGAGCGGGTCAGAACAATAAATTATTTCTAGGCCAAAACGTGAAGATATTCCTCAACAGTCAATACCAAAACAGATAATTGCTCATAATGAGGCGATTAATCTTTCGTCCTTTACTTGTGCGGCATGTACATGTGTCACAAAATCATTCTATGAACCCAATTTTCACGAAACCCAGATTCCTCATCTAAAGAGATGTTTATTTTCTCTTCTCGGGATGGTAGCAATCTTTAAATTCCAAATTCGGCATTCAGTCGTTAAATGGATGTTTTTATTTTTGATAAATTAATATTTTTCCTCTCAAACGTGTCCAAATTGCGATTCTAACGCAAGAAATTGTTCAGTCACCTTCTAGCACAATATTTGTTCAAAAAGGTTATGCCTACTACCGACGGTATGAGTTGAAGCGAAAATTGCGCAACATGGCGGACGAGAAAGAAGCCGAATTGCGTTAGATGTGGCATATTACTCGCTGCAATTCAAAACGTGAGATGTTCTCGGGAGCGGAAAATTGACTCAAAACACAAGGAAAAAAAAAAAAAAAAATCGAGCTCAGGGAAAGGCATTAGACGAGTGATCGACCTCTGCCTATCGTGATTTTCTTGCGGGTTAGGTAATTTTGAATTGTATGCGAATAAAGATAATTCACGAGTTATCGAAAACATTGTAAATTCGTCCTCGATTGTGTTCAATAGATGGCGAAATAGGTAGAATCGTCATACGTTGTAATATCGAATATTGATGCAACGATCTATGATGTGAAATTCGAAAGATAAGGAGGTTTGGCGAAGGAAACTTAATCACATAATATGTGAATTTTCAGCATGGATCCCCCTTTTCTACAACCTTTTTTTTGTGTGCTAGTTTTGTATTTAAAAAACAAACAAATACGTACAAACTATAACAAGACTGGTTTGAGTTGAAATCATCAAAAGGCAGATCTATACGCTCGCTGAAATGGCCTTAAAAAATTGTTTTTCGAATAGCTAAATATTGTGAAATGGAGGAGTCAGCGTTTTGCCACTTGATATCAAAATATTGATGGTACAACGGGCCCCTTGAGAGTTTCCATTGGCTGATTGAACTGAGATGTGTGTGCTGTTTCTGTGAACTCCTATCTCTTAGGGGAAAGGAAACTCGAAATTGACTGCACGTGATCGTAAAATGTCAACAGTCATCGTAGAGCCGAAGTTTAAGATAGAGGTTGTAAGCAAAATTTGCAATCAAAGCGATATGATGGGTCAATTCGTATCGCTATTAGATTTCTCCAGATGACACGAATACTATGTTGGTGTGATAAAGATTGTAGTACTTGAGTCGCAAACGTTTAGATAAGGCGATTTGTAGATGACATGACACGGCCCAACGTGTAACCTGAAAAACTAATTAGGTTCTCCATGATAAAACTCATTTCTTAGAAAATTGGTTAAAACTGCGTCTCTATTAACTATGCTTTGCTTTCAGACGGACTAATGACGAATTTCATTCAGTTTTGTAATCGCAAAATCAACTCAAAATATTGACGGTGACCACAACGACAAGTTGTTATCAGGCGTATGAGTCACCGTATTCCGATACCAATTTGATCGCCGCTCTATCGAGAGCTCGTAAAAAGACAGGAAGATTCGCCTTAAGTTAATCATGCAAATATAATATGAGAACATAATTGTTGGTTAAAACAGTTGGAATACCGTGTGAATTTAAGGTATTTTCATAACCTTAAGAATGAAACTCGTCAAATCTTATCATTTTCTGTATTTTACAAGAATGTTTGAACCAAAGGCGGGAAAATTGGTGAGAGGGGTAGGGACTTTGGCAAGCACGTAAGAAAACATGAAAAATAATTCTGTAAAAAATAAGAGCTATTATTGCAGTCTTCAAATTTAAAATGAGAACGTTAATCCGTTTATATATTCGCCTGAAATGAGTAGTTAAACTGAGTAAATAGTTGCTAAATGTCCGGCTCCATTTCAAGGCATATCGTTTGCCAATGATACATTAATGACTTGCTCCAGTTTTTGGACGGAAGATAGATACACAGTCTCCAAGTAGCGTCAGAAAAATTCGGGTCTAAAAATTACGGACCTACTCAACAATTTGAATTTAAATTTTGGATGGTTTTATTTATTCATTCCAGTGATTGCTAGCTCCCTCTTTCGATTTCATGCTTTGGAGTGGTTACAATAGGTGTGTGTAAATATTTGTCTCAATACTTGTATAGAGGTTTTAGACGATGAATTTTGTCAATTGGAGTTTCGTCTCCGGCTAAAGAAGTAGCCGGTAAAAATGTGCTATTTCATGGGACACTCACAAGAACTGATCCTTTGCCTTCTCTCACCATCGCTACTCTGGTCAGATTCGTAAGCCCTTCAATTGAGAGACAAAAAAAAAAAAAAAAAAAAAAAAAAAAAAAAAAAAAAAAAAAAAAAAAAACACCGATGAGTCAAGCGACCGCTGTGAATCATTCGCGTTCCCGCTCATTTTGTTCGCCAGACTATGAGACATACGGTAGGCTTTCCACGAACCGGCACGAAGGAGGTTCGTCCATCATTTCTGGCAACAGGCAATGCCCCAAACCAAATTACACAGTAATCGCGGTACGAACCAATCTACAGGACACATTTGGACGTTTCCGGCCTTGAACTCCAGCTTCCTACGTTCTATCGTCGTGGCTCGATGAAATATAACTTAGTCAGAACATTCAAGGGTTAGCGAGAGGACATCGTGGAGATTTACATGGGTTATATAGGATCATTGTATGTTTCGGTACAACCACAAACGTCAGGAATGTGCATGGATGTTTGATAATATTAACCTAATGCCATTTTATCGGTTGTGCAACAGCTCTTGTAAGAAGTAAGGAAGGAAAAAAGTTAGGAAGCAAGCTACAGGTCTTTACTTTTTGACGCAGTTATGCCAAGGGTGCGGCGAGCGATGTGAATCAAAACAATAGGCTTAAAATTCAGAACAAAAAAGTCAGAACAGTAAAAAAAAAAAAAAAAAAAAAAACCAATGAATGGAATAATACTAATACTATAATAATAATAATAATAATACCACTAGTACCAGGCCCACCAGTTCAACTTTCAGCCCGATCACCGCAAACGGACCGATTTCGGGTAAAAATAAGTATTTTAATAATAGATTTTTGGGGATTAAAGCGAATATTGCGAATTTTAGCCACAGAATGGATTGAGATGAGTTCTGGAACAACTGCCATAAACGAAATCAGGGTATAGATCAAAATGAGACGTAGCTTTTGAGGGGCCTGGGCGAGTGGGATATCATTATTCACAAACTTTTGGACGCTGAATTGATTCAGATGGATTTAAAATCGATTGCAGAAGACCGATCATCATGAAGGTTGTTTTGAAAATGAATACTTGAACAAAATCATTTTTATGTTCAATCAAATTGTTGGGGGAAGATTGAGAGGATTCTAGGATTTTCCAATTTATTTATTACAACTTTCTATTTTTACTTAAGATTGTGTGGAGTAGGGGGCTACGAAGTTTGTAACGCACTTGAAATAAGCAGAAGTCCTTTTTTTGTTCAAGTAGCAACTCGTTTGTGATTTTTCATCACTTCGTTTTTTCAGCTTACTAAGCATATTTGAAAAGTATTGTAGTGAGTTGAGAAGGAATTGGTTAGCTGAAGGGAGGTGAAGGTTGGTGGTCGGGAGGCAGATACACGTTGGTACATCATCTCTCAATTTGTGACGAAAGACCGAGGCAATAATTCTCTCAAGCATAAAGGGGTAAAAAGGAAAAGAAGGAGCGACGGTGTACAACAGAAGACGTTGAAGGAGCGACGAGTGGAAACCCCAAGAAGATATTTGGGAGGATGGAAGGGGCCCAGATAGACAAGGCTATTGGAACCGATATAATAGTTCACGGATACCTGAGCATCCACACAAAGGACCAGAAGGGAGTGACGGAGGGGGGATACCATTACCCGACGTTCCCAAAAAGAACGACTCCCACCCGAGGTTATTACCTTACAATTTCTATAATTTGTTATGCCCTCGATTTTTTTTCTTTTTATCTCGAATGGCTCACACTCACACACTATCAAACTTCACGGTCCTCACGTCAACACAAAGGGAGTCCATTCCACGTAAATTATCAACAGCGATTCGAGGTGGGAACGGGAAAGAAATTGGATGTTGCGGGCAAAAGGATATTTGAGAGTCGGAATCATCGACCGCTATTTGAGTGTATCAAACCCAAGGGGCTTCGGCGACCGCGCCAATCTTTTGCAACGCTGTAACGACCCGAACAATCACCACATTTAGAAAACAAAACGTTTTGCCCGATCGCTCATCGTAGTCTGTAGTCCGTGATTTCTGAACTGCACAAAGTATTCGATTGCTTTTCTCCAATAATGCTTTTCGATGTTTTTCTTTCATGTGTTGACAGCTAACCTAGAAAACGGGGTAGGTGCTCGAGAAATTATTAACGATAAACATTTATTTATGAATTAAATCCTTGTTCTGACAAGCACTCTTACGAGACCCCCCATGATTTTAGAAGAAATTTCCATTTATTGTTTGCACGAAGCTAGGATGGAGCCTACATCCTACAACCCATCTCGTTCCAGCCAAGAGGAAGCTTCGGCCACACTGTCGTAAAATATGTGTCCGACCCTGCTTGAAGTAATAAGGGATAATCATAGCTTCCCTAGCACGCATTACGAGGCAATGATGTTGATGGTGATTGCGCAAAAATGAGTAATGCGTATTAAGGAACTTGGAACTTGCGTCCAGAAGTCTTTTGATTGACATGAAAACTCGATTGTAAATTTATTGTGATGTTGTAAAGGGATAGTGTTCGTGTCTCTATGACTGGATTTGTTCTTAGGAAAGCATATCCAAAATATCATTCATCGTTCGTTCTCATCAATCCCACAGAAGCTTTGCGTACAAACCGTCAAAAATTCATCAAAGATCTCAACAAACAAACATTACGTTAGTACGGAGATTTTTTTTTTTTTTTTTTTTACAAACAGTCCAGGGGTGACATGGTTTGGAGTGGTCATGTGAATGTACGTCCTCACTCATATTATTTGTCAAGAAATGGGCCACACTGACTACTGTCACAAACCGTCTCAATTAAACACTCCTCATAGCATTCGGACTCAACTACGACAAAAAATTTCGGCAACGTGTCATTTCCACGGTTCAAATTCGATCTGCGATCCAACGTTCGAACCCAAGGACGCATTCGGGACAATGGTTTTCATCTGTATTGCGATATGTTGATCTGTGAAGGCTTCCATCAACCTGGAACTAATTCCTCAGGGCTTTGAGACCCTGATCTCAATACGAGCGAAGGCTCAATGCCGAGTTTGGCTTTTTAACGAGATTGTCGCCTATTGAATCGACCCTCACTATTATTGCATTAGGTCTCCATTATACGTGGACGACTGTAGTGCTAAATTCAACTTTTTAAAAAGGTCCGAGAGGGCAGAGAAAGAGGGCTATAATAAAAAGTAGTACTAGGTATTGGATCACGAAAATGAAGGCACGAAGGAGACAAACATTTGAATTCCCAATGCCCTGTCAGCTTAGCGACTCTTAAGCAAATTAGGATATACTTTTTTTTTTAATTTAAGAGAAAACAGGTAGCAGCTTTGAATAGGACGGGAATTTTCAAAGAAATATTTGTAGCCATGAAGCTAAACATTTCATTGAACTTTTGTAATCCACCAGACAAAACTTATTCTCGTTGAACGTTCGATTTTTAAGCTTACTCACCATATAATACAAAATTACCTCACATAGAATGAATTAATACAGCCAAATCGTCACCTACGATGAGAATGCGTTCGCGCGAGGTTCTTCAACAAAATAATTATGCCTCTTCTCAAAGAAAACTGGCTACTACAAGGATTTGATCGACGCCTCAGGGATTTCGCGAACATTAGCGTTTTGAGTGTTTTACACTTAGTTAGCGGGAAAAGGGAAATTATCGCTCGGTCAAGCAATAACTGGGTTACCTAAAACATTCGTTGATAAAATATTTGTGTTACCTTACGAGCGACTGAACATTGGACGAAAAATTACCGTGAGAAAGTTCGATGGCTTAGTGGCACCGTATCGGCGTTTTGGCTTTTTAATTGAATATTTTTTCCTTGGCAGATAAGCCTAAATTTGTGTGCTACTTTCCGTTTGCGCGTGCCGTGGGCTAATTTGTTTCAAGTTTTGTCGAGGACAAAATCAGTCAGGAAAGACTTAGCGATTGAGGAAAGAGAATTGTAAAATCACCACAAGTTCGCTGTGAGCATATCGAGTAAAACGTATGAATTTGATAACATCGAAAAAAATGAATTTTGTCGTCAGAATTAACTAACGGATGTCTTACTAGGGAAACCGAGTAAAATTGTCCAGACCACAGCCCCCAAATTTACAATAGCCTCGCTCGAGATTGGACACCACGAAACAGCAGATATGTCCTATCATCACATACAAAGAGCCTCTGATTGATCATGACTCGGACGATCTCCTGTGAAGCAAAGGGGAGGATTGTACGGGAAAAAAGTCAAATCGTAATGGCGGGCGAGTGAGGGACCGATTCGCTCTGGACCTTCGAATGATTCAGTTCGGCATTTCACGTACCACAAGTTCGATCGCATATCAAATCGAGCTTTTGTTGATGGCGTTCGTGATGGAATCACCGGATTTTGATGGGCTCTTTCGGAGGACTGACTCCCCCCAATGGCCGGATAGGATGTAAGCCGAGGCTCGTGGAACGAAATCTACAAAAATGAGCGGAAACCGACCGAACCAGCGGAGTCATCGTTGAAATCACGATGGAAAATAAATTAGACGGATTGAATCACATTTTGTTGGAACCATACCACAGAACCGATAACGCTATCAAGTTTACTAGGAAACGGCCAATGGTACAGTGCAACATAATCTAATAACTTAGGAGATTCTACGACCGAGCGAGAAGCCAGAGGAAAGGAGGCAATGAGGAAATTTTGATTTTGACAAAACACCATTCAAGGTTTAAACGAAGAATGAATTTTCGAGATTTTCGGCGATCATGGCGTGAGGGTATTATTTTTGACTACATTTTGGACGCTGAATCCAATGAGGCGGGTCCCGGGACGATTGGTGCTCACCCGAAGAGGTTATTGGTCAAAATGGGTATCTATATACCCATTTGGAAATTGGGTTTTCGAGATTTCTGGTACTAAGGCGTGTGGGGTATCATTTTCCACTAAATCTTGAATGTGTGGTTTTGAGAGTTCTGGTACCTAGGCGTGTGGGGTATCATTTTCCACTATTTTCTAACTGTCGTCTGATCCGGGGCATAAGTACAGAAATAAAAATTTTAATTCAATTCTCACTAAATAACCTTTTTTTCGTTTGTTCTATTGATGTTGGTTGTCGGGTACTGTAGTATTATTATTATTATTATTGTAAGCCACAAGTTTTCCTGTTTGGTTTAAATTAGCAAAGATCAGTTTAAATTTGTAGATTTCCTTCAGCTAAAAAACCATTGAGGATATAAGTACCTGTTTAGGCAAACTGTAACGGATCTTGATTTTTTCCGTATAGTACGTTATAACTGCGTGTGTTTTCGATAGCTTGACATGGTATTTTACGTTACGTCCCAAACCAAATTGATTCTCTTCTACCAGCCCTGGCGGGCCTTCCGGCTACCATATTATCGTACACACAGTTCTCTCAGCCTCAATAACCGGCTAGATGAAATACCTTCTGACCACGAGACCTTACGAGGACAGGATGTCACATGTGGGAACATTCTTTTTCTTCGACGATGATTGCGGTAATTTTTCCAGCCAATCCTCTTCCCCCCTCGGCATAAACGGCATTTGCGCTCGCTCCGAATATCCCCCGAGTCGTTTCCTGTTATGGAATAAAAATTCTCACAGTGTAAACATCGATTCGTTCCGTTTTCATAAACCAGAGTTACGACATTATTTTTACCTTATTATTTACTACTTTTAGAAGGTAGAGAAAAATACGTGAGAAATTTTTACGTGTCTTCACTCACCCATGAGCTGCCCAAACACACAAACGCATTCTGCATGCGAACGCCAGTTGGCTACAATTATTCTGAGAGTTTCCGTTTCCTTTCTTCTTTATGACCTGTTTTGGTTTTCGTGATGAGAGGGCAGGACATTTTTTTCTCATGGGTAACCTATTTAATTATAAAGTTACTACATATTTGTTATTAAGATGGGAAAATAGGGAAATACCAAAGGAGAACGGTATTTCAACAAAACTCAAGTGATTTCCGTTCATTACAAGGATATCACGCTTCTCGAAACTTCACTGTTCAAACCCTGCAAATCGCTCTATAGGTCGTCTAGTATTTTTATCAATTTTTCAACAAGATTAGAACGTGCAAAGAATCTGGGGTGTGGACAACATTTGTTTGATGTTGAAGAAGTGTGTGTAAAAGAGTGGAATCCATAAGCAAAATTCAGGGTCAAAACAAAAAATTCACGTTCTTATCTGAAATGAGCTTTTTGTCATGTGCCGAGTCACTACCATTTCCTCTACAAATTCAAGGGAAGTTGGGAGAATGTGTCGTCGTCATCGTCTCATTTCGAATCGCGTGATCACCTAATGATGAAGTATGAGCCGACTGGTCTGCCCCAATGAATCATTAAAAAAATTGCTCCCGCCCACCGGCCTAGACGAAAGCCGAGTCATAACCCTCCGTTGTTTATCGATCTCACCCTAGAACAGTTTATTGTTCAGAAATATGTATGAAAAGAGCTACAAGAATGGAACTAGGCTTCTTGGGGAGAAGTCAGGCGTATGTGGGTTTTGATTAGGCAGATGAATCAGGAAAGAGATCGCGATTTCGACTGCAGAGCTTAGTAAGCTCTGCTTAGCTTAATAAATTAAATTCTCATAACTTTTAGTTAACAGCATAGGTACGAAGCCATCTCATTTGAGCGAAAGAGATTTGGGTAGTTTGGATCGCCGTTTCCGACTGAGTGCTCAGGTATTGTTCCTTCACACGGTTGGCATCTATTCATCTGTCAGGAGCGTGATTTTGGTGTAACGTGGGTGGTATTTTCACAGAATGTTCTTTATTCAACTCCGTGATGAAGTATTGTGCCATCGGTTACGTTTCAAGTTTTCGGCAGGGGTTCGATCGGAATTGCCGCTCATATAGTGTTTGTTGGATAATTTTTTTTTTTTTCTTCAAACAATCAGAAATGGAAAAAAGAAATCCCGCGAACAAGTCACACCCTCTCGACTCGCGGCTAACAACCGAAAGCAGCTCGTACTGCAGCTGTTTCGGACATCTGTATAGGGCGATCAAACCACCTCTGGCCTCATTACGGAACCCATTATCCCCATCCGCCCTCGACAGAAAAAGAAAAACGATACAGGCAGAAAACGAGTGAGAATATGTCGAATCCGATTTCCAATGTGTACATTGGAATTGGTTATGGGGGGTTTTTGGTGAGGGTTCAAACAGGATAGGTACCTGCATCTCTAAAAGAAGGAACCAAAGTCGAATGTAAAAAATGCGTCGACCCGCTCATTTTCCATCATTTCTCCACTTATTTGACCTCGTCACGGAACATTTGATGCTGCGGTGGAGTGGTACAAAAACAAGAAACCGTAACATAAGGTCGGGTACCATTAACGCCGAGCTTTGAAAGAACTTTGAGGGTCTTTGAAGGGAAGGGAGTATTTTTTGATGATCAAAACTCAAACCGAATGCGAGACTTCAAATATAATGATAGGCCCCAGGTCCGGCCTCGCCCAAGGGCTTTTCTACCTACAGGGTCCCCTTTTAAATAGGCGATCTGAATTCAGTCTGAGAAAACGACGAGAGGAAAAAAAGCAACAATTGGCATAATGTCGTTAGGATGAAACGGCACGAAAAAGAGAAAAGCCAATAATGGTAACGCATTGTACGCGCATAATACAAACGTCAAACACGTTAAGAAAGTTTTATGTACTGAAGGCAGGACCTCACGCAGCGATCGACAACGGAATTATTTTTACCTGGTTTCTGGGATCACGGTAATTCTAACAATGATGTTGAGGACGACTTTTGTTTGTAAAGCGTGAATTATCAATTATAAATCCTCTAATAATTGAATGAATAAAGCGTGAACAAAAACAACTATTTTCAAGTTAGTAAGCCAGCACAAGAACGGTTTGGTGGGCACTAAGGAGGCCAAGGTTTCTTTTGGGACTTCTAATGTACAGAGATAGCGTCAAGCGAGTTGGCATTGGAAAGCAATGCAATATATTCCGGCGGTAGGGGTTTACAAACTTTTTTTAAAGTATACAATAAATTAAAAGAAGACGAACAAATTTTCTTCAATAAGTACATAGATAAATTTTCAAAACTAATTTTTATAATATTAACCATGAACCATTGGAAACTTAATGTAAAGCAGAAAATGGTTTAAAAAAACTATAATGTAAAATAAACACGTCTTTCGTACTGTCTTGAAGATGGAAAAAGGTACTAAGGCATTGTGAGAATTTTACCGGTAAAATTTGAATGATTCTCTTTTTACTCAAACATGTGATTGACAAATTCAAAATATACTACGGTATATCGGAAAGTGAGATCGGGGGTTGTGAGCACAACACCCTGATGAGACCATCAGGCGGGTTGGTCAGTAAATTTTAGAGCTAACATTTCGAGTGAGATAGTAGAGAACGCGAACTCAAGGAAGAGAGAAGGAAGTTTTGGGGGGTTTTGATGCTAGGACGCCTCAAGATCTAGGAAAGTCTCAAGTGATGTACAGTGACAGTTTAAATTGCTTCGAAATTTACAATTCCGCGTAGGGATGAAGTTTCGTGAATTAATTTACTGCCGTAATTATCACGACGGGTGGCTATCTACATCTGGGAGAACGGAGAAGAGAAACGCACGTAAAATAAGGGAAATGTGAAATAATTATCAACAACGTAAAAATGCTTCGAAAACGGGTTTTGGGATTGTGACGCTGACGAAAACAATGGTAGCGGGTGAGTTTTTTATTATGGGCGAGCGGACGGCGGGGGCGGAAACGGAAGCAGACGTACAACAGTTCACCTGCCGTGCGGACGTAGGCGTTGAGGGGTGAGGGGGTGAAAGAGGGTAATGGAAGAGGGGGGTGGGGGTCATGTGGGCGCGCGGGAGGGTGCTCGCCCTCTCTATGACCCTCTCGACGTCTCTCACGGTCCTGAACGTCCTTCCACGGCCGGTCATCCTCTTACGACTTTCTTCTTCCTCCTGTCCTAACTGAACCAGCGGTTATACCTCTGGTACAAATCGCAAATCACGCCTTGTGCGTGTTCTAGTACTGTTTTAGTAGTAGTAGAACTGTTAGAACAGCGCAGACTGTTCCAGAACTGCGAATCTATTCTCGCGAGGATGAAACAGGGTGAGCGCACCCCAAGTGGATTTTTGGTGCGCATCAAAGGCGATTCGCCCAGGTTGACTCGTTCGGGGTAGACTGCTTTCTCTTTTCATGGACGATAAGCCATTTGTTTTATGTATATTCCGAGCGCAATCATCGGAATTTGTGGGATTTTATATATCCAC
This sequence comes from Cyrtorhinus lividipennis, assembly GCA_019603395.1. Taxonomy (NCBI): domain Eukaryota; kingdom Metazoa; phylum Arthropoda; class Insecta; order Hemiptera; family Miridae; genus Cyrtorhinus; species Cyrtorhinus lividipennis. Next base: position 30,749,172 of record CM034000.1, read on the forward strand.
AGCATCATAATGTGACAGTGTCATCCACAGTATCATATTGTGAATGACTGAACTTTTGGCTCTGTAGGTGTTAGAAGGTAATCGAAATCTTCCGAAGACATTCAAGTCGAATTTCGAATGGTCTCATTACCAACTCCATTGCTGTATCTCTCGCCATCTCCCTCATCCTCCAACGACGATTGCGTTTTCAATGTCTCCTCCAAACGTGAGTGGCGACTAAGAACGCTCAAGTTCCAACTGCGCGTGGATTCTGGTCGCCCTGACTGCTCCACTCACTCCCTGAACTCGTGATTTGCACATCTGACTCACATCACATGCTCGCAAAAATTCCTCGCGCATCCACCACCTATGTAAACCCAGCTTAAGGAGCTGAACAAGAGAAAATGTGATACTTCGAATATTCATTTTAATACTTTTTAGTCAGCAGGGTCTGCTCATTCGTTTTATGAACTTCATTAGGTACCTTTTGCCTCGTTGCTAAGTCGTTTTCGTGTGCATCTGTTTCCACATTGTTGAATGAAGTATCGGCGAAAATCAAACATAATCACAAACGGAAATTCGAGTCCCTCTAGTACCACTCTACTTTCAGAACCCACGCAACGCCCGCTGAATCAAGTGAACCCTCGACCTCCTACCTAAAACTCCACTCTTGCTTTCTGAGGGAATTAAGACGAAATAAACCGTTATAAAACCGAATGAACCCCTCTCTTCGAATTAAACTTTTGAGAGAACCAAATGTAATGAACAATTTGCTAATTGCGAGTAGAGCTTAAAAAAAAAAAACAACCTTCAACGGAGTGATCATTCGAAATTAATCTGATCTCTTGTAGATTTTCCCGGCCAGCCAACTTCTAGATCTACATTTCCTAAATCGATTTATATCGCTCTTTTCATCAGGCCACGGTATTGAGCTACTATACCTAATTTTAGCTCTACTCCTTCAGGGAATCAGAGCGAATACAATTTATGAAAAAGAAGAACTTAACATGGAATTAAGGCTTTTTGATGAAATTGGCTAACAAATGTATTGATTCATAAGTAAATAGCAAGAGATTTTGATTAAGGACCAGCACAAGCCAAGTTTTTTTTAGTATACACTATAATAACACTCATACATATCATAATTATTACATAATAACTCATTTAACTTTGAAACTGTTTTAATATAGATAATTTAAATTTGGCAGAGGTCAACACGCTTGAATAAAGGAGTGCCGAATCACATATTTTAATTTAAAAAAATGTCTAAAACGAAGAAAATTCTTTGTTTATTTCCATTGAAGTTTTCCGAAATGAACTCACAAGTTAGAAATAGGCCAAAAAAGGCCATACACACCAGTCATCAAGGGCCATCAGTTTTCCAGTTTTGATTGCATTAGTCATGAAGTTAATTTGGAAGTTCGCTAAATACAGACAAAGAGGAACCGACAGTTGATTTGAAGCAAGCGAGCGTCACAGCTGACCTCGGAAGCACCCGAATGAATCATAAACCTACTCAGCAGCGACGGCCACGAAATAACTGGACGATCTGTAAATTGCCTCGGAAATGAAGACCTGCGATGTTATTTCCAAGATGTTGATTGCGCATTGAATAGCTATTCCGAGGGCCAAGTTTATTTTGGAATTGAAAGATGGATAAAATTACAAATTTCTTTGATAGAACGATGCACTGACAGTTGAATCTCAGCGAGAGAAAATTTCGGAATGAAATGGCATCACGGCATTTTTAAATTCTATCAATTCATTCAATTAGTCTTCCCAACTCTTGACTTTTAACCAATTAGTGAAAATAGATTAATACAGTAGATGAAAGATTGTGATCAATGAAAATCGCCCACACCTGAACATGGTGCATAATGTTGGGATAAAATCCTATTTCGGGTCAGAAACACGATTACAATTCCAATGGCAGACAATAATAATATGTAACACTAATTGCATCAATTTAAGGGTTGGACAGAGTTTCATTCAAATAAGGTAGTGAGAATCACACACTTGATTGTGAGTTTGCCAAAATCACAAGTTATTTATATGTTCATATTTATCGGCATTTTTGTGTAAAGTTGCGAAGCGGGAACCAATACACATTGCCCCACCCATATGAAGCATGATCTGAAGGTAATTAAAACTTTATAAAAATGTGCCCAACTTAGTCGATAAAACAGTTGCAGACAAATACAGAATATTGATTGTTATGTGAACTCAGAGCAATGTCTGTAATGGGATAGTAAGATCAGCCGACAGTTCTCTCCGTATCGAACTTCCCTTTGACTTCGAGGGGAAAGAACACGTCTATCACTTCCTGAGCCGCAGACTCGAACAAGAACCGCACCATTGTCGCCAGAGACAAGACACTGCACCAAAACGTGACCAGAAGCCCAAAGTGACGAGGTCCCCCCAACGACAAGTTGACGTTGAAATTAACCATTCTTTTTGTTTCGGCGACAAAAGATACCGAAAGTACGATTCAGGCGTAGCATAGAAAATAACTCCTCGACAAGAACGAGACAAAACATTGTGACAACTCCAAACTTGGGTTTTCTTTAAGGGCAAATTTTTAAGAGATAAAAAGTCGAGCGGAGGATGGATTCGGTCTGGCGTGGAAGAAAATCCTCAGGTACCTACTTGCGGATCTAACGGGATCAGAACAATAAGGAAATCATGGAGTATGACAGACACGCGAGCTGGAAATATGACCCAGTTCTATGCGAATATTCTGCGGACATGTGCCTTCTTTAGAGCCCAGAAACTGAATGGTGCCGCCTCTGTATATACGGGTTTTAGTGAGACCGTACACTCACATTCATATCACACGCACTCTCATCAAAATTTTCAATTCAAAAATCCTGAAAATAGGTACCACCTTTGGCTGAAATCGTCAGGGAATCATAGAATATTACCCAGGAAGAAATGCTGGATTGGAAATTGTAACAAAATTTCTCCAACTTTGAACAATATCCCGTATTGGAAACCTCATAGTTTGACGAACGTTTCAAATGCTCTATTTCTCCTGAATTTTTCCTACTTCAGAGCGAAAATTTCATAAAAATTTGTTTTTAGAGTGCTCGTGGGAATTGTTGTCCGGTGATATTAAATTCTCAAAACATGCGTTTTAGCCAAATTCCTGTTTACCATTGAGATGGATTTAATCTAATTTTATCATCATTTTTTGTTGGTTCCATACACGAGTTGTTAGGCCTCTTGAGTATTAAATGAGAAGTACTCACCAATCGGGCACAACTGTCCTTCATCACCTTGTGACCCGTAAGAAAATTCAAATGACGTTTCATAAGGAGTCGCAGCTGCTTGCTTGAATCAAAGCTCTGGGTTCCAGGTGATGAGACAGGATACCGGTGTATCTATTTACCAAGTGAACCGTGCGAACCCTCCACTCACTAAGCTAAACGCTCACCGAACCCGTTTTGTTCTCTCAAATAGAACTAAGGGCTTCACAACCTTTAAAAGTGGATCGATTTTTGTATGTTATATTAACTATACCACTCGTTGGATCCCAGCCTTATTAGCTCGTTTCAAAGCTGAGACCAAATACGTTCCACGACCTTGTAAGATAGGTGTACTACGTAAATTGAAAAAAAAAAAAAAAAAAAAAAAAAAAAAAAAAAAAAAAAAAAACTAGATATATTTGAAAAACAAATTTTTCTCGGGCATTTTGGATTTGTCCCTATAAAAAAAACCATTGGGATCAATGTCAAAATCTAGGGGAAAGTCTTGAAAATTATATTAAACCTGCGTCGCTTAGCAATTTTCTCAACCAAGAATTACATTTCTGGGCTCCACGTCGATCATTGTATGGCGTAAAAAAGTAGATGTATCGATCCAAGGGCTTAGCAAAGGGAGGGAAGATAGATGGACACATGTCATTACGTTCTTCCCCTGTAGGTAGTTGATGGAGTTGAGGTTTCAATCGATTGTAAACGTGCAAATATGAAAGGGAGCTCTCAACGCGGACATACAACGTCGCCTTTCTGACGAATGTCCATTCCTCCTTGTGACGGCCCAGGTCTGTAATTGAGTTAGAAGATGGCTAATGCAATGTGTACGTGAGGTATTCGTGAAGGGTAAACATGGCATAGGTAGATGGCTCGGGTGCACAGCATTTCAAAACGATGGTAGTGCGATAAAGGTCATGAGAGTATGGTCAGAGTAGTCAATGGTAGGTAATGGGGGGTGTTCCTCCCGGCTTGAAGCGTATTATGCGAGGTTTATGGACAATGAAGAGCGAATGAGCTAACTCGCAAATTAGGTAAAATATGCCTCGAATAGCAGAAAAGGGCGGATTTTAGCAGCCCAGAAGGCCACGGGGGGCATAGCCTAAGAACACATAAAGTTGCCACATGACCTTATAAGAATACCACCATTACAAATTTCATCACCACAAGATTCTAGGGACTTCGATGGGCTACAGGGCCCGGATTGGGCCTTGAGGCAACATATTTGAAAGAACTTGCTCGGCAAGAGTGCTCCAAGAAATTAAGCTGGCTCTTTCTTCAGCAACAATATTGCCGACACGATCTTCAATGATTGTGCGCGAAAATTAGCTCCCAGGGAATCTCGCCACGACCTAACATTGGCTACCCCGGAACTGGTCTTGTTTGAGACGACTCAAATATCCCCCCCCCCTCAAAAGGCTTCAAAATTATTTCAAGGGGCAGTCGCGGCTGAATCGGAACGAAGGTTAATAACCGAATTATAAGATGGAGAACGGCTCAGGTTCAGAAAACTACTCAAATAAAATTGGACTGGGCTTTAAAAGAATGTTTGAAAGCCGTATAAGATCAGATTTACATTCCAAATTACCATCGAAGATCGGAGCAGATGTATAGTTTGTGTGTACCTGGTTATGAGTGGTCTACCCCTAATTTTCCTTGGAGGCATAACCGACAATTATGGGGATCATCAGGTCCGTTTTGAGCTGGAGCCGGGCAGAGCCAAGGAAAGGGAGCTGGATTTTGGGAAACGGGGCGTCCGGGATAATTATCGCGGCCCAGCGCCAAGAGACAAGCTTCAGAAGATTTGATTTGATCTTCATTTTTTTTTAACGATCGAAGCGGAAACGGTAACTGAAAACAAGACGTTTTCCAAGAAGATTGGAAGCTGATTTGAAGGCAGATCGAGCCCTAATGTCTGCTTTCTTGTTTCTGGGATGGGTTGGACTCAATCTCTGCCTGTTTTAGAGTCGGACTGTCGCTGTGCCCTGTAGGGGTGCTTCCTTCCTCGCTTTGGCCGAATTGGACAGGATCCTCAACATGAATTTTGTGATAGTACCTCACATACAGACGTACATCTCTACCATCGTCACACAGAACTGACTTATAGAGCAGTTTAGGGTACGAGAATACCAAGATCGTGATAAATTCTTAATCCAAGAGAAACATTGTTATTTGCTCTTGCCTCCAACGTCAAGAGGAAATGAGGAACACAATAAGGACGCCATTATGGCTGAGGCCATTCAAATTCATTCAGGGATCGAAAATGAGAGTTCTATCCTTATATTTAGTAAGAAAATGAATTTAGAGGGGCAACCCGATGTATACGAGTCAAAAACCACGTAAATTCTTTTGAGAATTCTTACAATTACTTGAAGATGGGTGGTTTAAATTAGTGACTGCTGAGAGCTGGGTAGGGGCTGACATCGCGGCTCTACTTTTTGAGAAACTAAGAGGTTTTTCGCACGTATCTCGAAAATTTGTGGTCGAGTGCACCAGAAACCACCGATTGATCTGATATTTCTCAACACACCGGAACACCTCATTGATTCAGTCACCATGGACTTGATTGGCTCCCCAGACCCATTGCAATCATTCCAGCGACAAGAAGCACGCTGAGAGAAAAATGTCGCAATTACTTCCACGATTGTTCAAGTATTTATTTTTAAATCCAAGAAAAAATCGTGTCCTCATTCAGTCCGCGCTGAATTTATCAGGGACCCTTCTAAATCGATTCAACGTCCAACATCAAATTTAAATAATACCGAACACTCTTAGGTCTCTAAAACCTCGAAAATTTTTCCAAAATACTCGTACCTACACTTTTTACCTCAATCCCTTCTCCAAAAATAAATTAGACACAACTACCAATTTTTTTAAAGGATTTTTTCTTTTTGTGAAATAAATGAAGAAGCGTTGAAATTGGTCGCCGTCCAGAATCAAATAATGGAAAATTAATAAAATCGCAACGATACTGTATTTATTGTACGAGATACTCTGTACGTAGTATTTACTCGTAGATACTTTGCCTAAAAAACCGTTGGTGGATCCTGCCGAGCTATGCCGAGGTGGATCCTTGGCATTTCGTTTTCACAAAAGTAAGATCGATGTTTCTAGCATTGAATCTTGGGCCCAAAGAGTGTCATTCAACTGAACTAGTTAGACACACAACCGAAACTGCTTTTCTCGACTAGTAATTGCAGGTTTCCTTGTGGATGAACGTGCGAGCTCCCCGTAACTTCCTCTATATGGTTTATGAATCGTGTAATTACCGGACTGATTAAGGCGGATCTGATTTTGGGTAACGAACGTCACCTCGATTTCATATCATCGCCCTCCTAAAAAGGCACACGATACGCGGCCGAGCTGACGTCGGTGGCGTGCAGAAAGGGTTTCATCTTGATGCGAGAACCACACGTAAGAAACGGGAACCCACGAGTTCGATGTCGATACATTATTTATGAGAAAAAGATACGTGAAAGGAGTCAGTACAACTCACGGTTGGGCACGCGTAAATGTGATGTGCGGCAGACATTACGCATGTTCCTAATTCCACGCCTGATGTTGGGTGAACTTGAACGAAACGCAATGGAGATCACGTAACGAAAACAATAGAAATTTAACGAAAACAAGTGTCACGTTTGCATAAAAAATCAATTAGGTTACGAACCGAATGTAATACCGTCGCCTGTAATAATTACTGCTTGATTCCCTTGATTAAACAATTTCGTGGTGTGGCGGAAGGGATTTATTTGTGGCCGGAACGCGGGGCTAAAAAGAAAGGAGATCAGTAAAGTAGGACATAATTCTAATGATAGGGATGTTTTGATATCGACGTTTTAATTTATTGATATTGATGATAATACTTTTTTTTCTACGGTTTAGTTCTATCTATTCATAGACAACTGACTTCCTGTACCCGTGGGTTAATATGAAGAAAACCTATGAATAGTAGAGAAAGCTAGAGAACTGACGTCAGAGCTTATTTGTTCGGAAATTTTATCAGTCTTTGAAATTCGTATGGTTGTATTCTAGAATGCGTCCTGCCAGAGTTAAAAGCGATAAACTTAAACTACTGCCAACATTTCACGGTGTCTTGCCAGATTTATGGTAAAGATGTCGTCCCGATTTTGAACATACTCAGATACTTGTAGATACAGATTTTTGGAATTCAATGGATATGAAGAACCCACGTGATTTCTATTTTCCTGTTTTCCTTTCCAGTCAATACCGACAATAAGAGCTTCCTGTCAATAGATGACTAGATTACAGGTCAACACTCAACACTACATTGCAGGCGTCTAAAACGTATCGACACAAATAAATGAAAAACTGGAGCTAAATTCTAAAAATTAAACAAAACGAGACGGATCAAGAGCTCTAAATCTTCATGGATGGTTTGTCCTTCACGAAGAAAACGGATATGAAGGGTTGAGCACATTCCTTTGGTCCTTTCGAATGATCGATTGTTCTGAGCACGTACACACCGGACTAAGGGTTCCCATGGATGTGTGGGGAATAATACCGAGATAACGTGTGAGAATCAGGCCATCGTTATGTAGTAATCCGCCCGAAACACGGTTTGACTAGGTATCACTACTACCTACTGTAACTGTCGGAATCTCTGCTGTTTTTGTCAGTCTTGAAATATAGTTTGAATTTCTTACGAATAATAAACCAATTGAGAGTGAGCAAATTGCAGTAAAAAAAATTTGAATTTGGGAATGCCTAGAATAATATTGAAATTCGAGTAATCGTCTAATCGGATCAAAATGTATAGTTCAAACTCTTCGCTCGTTGATTAAAGATGAAAATTTAAAGACAAACAGCAAAGTTAACCTTGTGTTTTGGTACCCCATAGTTTTAGCAGTCCTCAAATCGCTATGAACGATGATTGATCCGCGTCCTGGGTTATGAAATGATCATCTCACGATATGGGATACGATCGCCTCGTTCGGACCTCATAATACCCACCTGAAAGCTTATCTCGGTTGGGCACTCGTCCTAATTAATCACAACGCCCTTGGACGCAGGTTCCTTTGTGATAATCATCGGGTATCGCCCTTGTTTGAGAAAAGTAGTTACGGCTTCTGCTCATAATGTGTATTGAGAGGATATGTGTCGACTAACGTAGGGGTGAGTCTAACGAAGGTCATTCATCAAGACCTCGCATGTTAATTGTTCAGAATAAACGGCTCGTTTTCACGGACAAGTATTTTTCTTGAGATATGGAGAGTCGTCTTCTAACAACTTTTGACAAGAAAAGGGGGCTCTACCACGTTGAAAGTTTTAATTAAACACGAAAATGCCATGAAGGTGGAGTCACTTCCTACACCAATCCATCTGAATTCAAAATATGGCATCAACCGTAACCAATTACGCTCAATGATGTTTCCTCACCTTTTTCGTTGTTTTGAGATGGAACACCCATACCTAGGGAAATCTGGTCGAAAAATCGCGATAACAAGATAAGTTAATTGAAGTCATTAATTAAAAAGGCGCAACCAACCTAGGAACGCAAGCTGAATCGTTGGTGAAACCTCGAGCCCCTCTGGTGATTGGTCCTCATGTCTTGTGGGATTATTTCAACACCATCACGATTATCAAGAATTATACTCGTACTTCTCTCTAGATCGACTACGTTCAGCAAAAATTCCAATGTCAGGAAGCCCGCCGCCTCCGCGGCTCTAGGGTGATTTAGAAAGGGATGGAAAATCCGTTTTTGTTGTCACAACATTAAAATTTGGTATTTTGGAAGATAGCTGTAACCCGTTAAGGCTTTACGAGGGAAATTATAATTGGGTCCTAATATTTTGTTGATCATTGATCTTGATTGGCTATCCCTAGAATAATCAACCTGTTTTCATGCGAAAAGTCAATCTCTCCGATTCGGCCCCAACAATTCTTTCTGGGCGTTTTGAAGTGTCAAATGTCAATCAAAATAAGCAAATGTTAGGCAAAAGTTTTGGTCAGGGACTCGTTTCCAGTTCTAGTTGGTCCTCGAAACATTTCAGCCCGATCATACCAAATTCGGAGGTGAGAGGAAATTTTGGAGGTCAAAATTTTTGACCCTCTCGTGTATTTCGAAAAATGGATTTTGAGATTTTCTGCGATCTAAGCATGTGGGGGTATTATATTCGACTAAGAAGAGGAATGGGTCAAAATGGGTATCTATCTACCTATTTTGAATGTGTGTTTTCAAGATTTCTGGTACCCAGGCGTGTGGATTATAATTTTCAACTATATTTTGGACGCTCAATCGATTGGAATGGGTCTCCACGGGCTCCTGGTCTGAGGAATAACCAACCCCTGACATTTCTTATTTGGCCAACAGGTTTACTGGGTTTGGCCAAGAAGATTGGTCCAAATCTTTGTTTGTAGCATAGTTTTGAACCGTTACTTAAACCATTTGGAAGCTGGTGAAGCCAGAAAGATGGAACGTAGTTGAAACGGATGTTAGGGACAGAAACTATTCTATGAGGTAGGGAATCCCGTTCCTTCCCGCCAAGATTTAATAATCGCCTTTTTAAGTAATATTATTCGTTGCGAGGTATCTAAAGTCTCAAAAAACATTTGAAGGTCAATCGAACAAAAAACACGAACAAACCTGACTGATCATTTATTGATCTACTGTACCTGCTCTACACTTGCGATCTGCCAGAAACTGAAGAGAACACCACTGCTACGTTTGCAGATGACACAGCCATCCTGGCCGTTGGAGAAACGAACAATGAGACTGTTGGTAAGCTCAATAGGTCCCTTAACCTTCTTCACAAATGGACAAGTAAATGGAGAATTAGACTGAATGAGGCAAAGTCAGTACATGTTGATTTCACGAATAAAAGGATCAACTACCTACCGACATACCTCAATAATAAGGCAATCCCACACGCCAACGAAGCAAAATATCTTGGAATGACGCTGGACGCCAAACTAAGATGGAAGTCCCACGTCAAAAATAAAAAAGCTGAGCTTGTGATTAAGTTTCGAAAAATGTACTGGCTTATGGGGAGGCAGTCCAAAATGTCAATCCATAACAAGCTCATTCTGTACAAACAAGTCCTCAAACCCGTCTGGACTTATGGTGCTCAACTGTGGGGATGCACCGCCCAAAGCGATCGCAACATTATTCAAAGGTTTCAGAATAATGTCTTGCGCTGCTGCGTTGACGCATACAGATATTTCCGGAATGACAGATTGCATTACGAGCTACAGATCGAATCTGTCGATGAAGTAATACGAAATCAAGCCATCAATCACCTTATGAGGCTCCAAAGTCATGTAAACGAAGATGTTGTCCGCATTCTTGACACCAATGACCTACTCAGAAGACTGAAAAGAACAAAACCGCATGAACTGGTTCAGTTAGTGTGAGTGCCCCAAGCATTCAACAGACTTGTTAGAATAAAGTTAAGTATCTTATTCTGAAAGCAGTTGTTAGTATTAGTCTATTACAGAAATGTTGCTTATAAGTTATCTACTTGGTGCAATAAAACATGTAAATATAAAAAAAAAAAAAAAAAAAAATTTATTGATCCACGACCTCGAAGACACGACTTCTCCCACGACCGATATCTTTCTAGAAATAATAGTCGCTTAGGGGAGGATTAGCATTTTTTTAGCAGCGGCATTTCTATGTGACCTCGTCTAAGCACCTACCTAATAAATTGATTCTCATCTACTAAACACTTAACACTGTGTCAACGAAATGTGCGCATACAAAAAATCAATGGAATAGTGGAAAAACAGTTTTAGGCGTATCGATTAGAAATAAGTATTACTTTTTAATATAATTATACTCCTAATTAGCGATAATAGGAATCCTTTCTCTCAATCCACTCAGTAGAGAGGTGTACGTGTACATAAACGTACATTGCGTAATCTCTCACCATGTACTTGACTGACTGCGCAGTGACGCGATGAAACTTCTAAAAACATTACGAAGTTATCAGATCCCACGGTTCTCACAATAAATAATTCGCCTTTTTCGTCAGCATGAGCCACCTTCATTATTTCAATTTAATATTTTCCTCGAAAAGCCGCTCGCCGTGGAAACGGTGTCATGGGGAAAAGCCATTGCTCAGAGAGCGGTAGATATTAATAATACGTAATGAGAGACCGGGCAGACTGAGTGTCTCGTTTGTTTTCTTAACTAACTTAATTGCGAATACAATATAAAACAACCTTAAATAAAATAATTATTGTAAATTGCGTGTTTGGATTAAATTGCTCGTCCTCCTTCTCAGCAGCTCAATCTTCACTACTCAGCAAAACAAAAGTGAACCGGACGTTCCCAGCCAGAATACATCACGAGCAAGATTTAAAAAAAATTGAAATGAGGTCATATTACGTCAGAAGATTGAGATACAACGAACATCTCCAATTACTTCAAAGAGCCTTCGATATTCAGAATACCATTTTCAGGGCTCGTATTTCACATCAACACAAAATCAAACAAACAATAGCTGGAGGGACACCACCAAAAAATTGAAGGAAAGTTGTTCGCAATGCACCGTTCCATACGCTCGGACGTCATTTGTTATTATGAAAGATTTGTATGAAATTGTGAGCTGAATCCAAGTATGACAACGGACGGATTTCCCACACCCATCCTAATGTAGTATACATTTTATAACGGTCTAAAGAAATAAATAGGATTTCTTCTCATTTTGATACGTGGATCGTTTACTAAGTCTCACTTCCATTAGATAGGGACTCGCGGTATCAGCCGATTGTCATAACGCGGGATAGGTTTTCCACTAGTTTTGGCCGGGGGAATGGGTGGGGGTTAATTGGAGAAATGTGTTTCAACCGACGTCTCGTTCTACTTGAGTTAGAAAAATTGTTTTTTCGGCAACAAAATCTGAAGGGCAAGAACGCAATATTTATGAAGACTCATCCTGCAACTGTAATCCAGGGTTAATTACGCTTTAAGAAGATGTGATAATATATTACTCTGACGCTTGTTAGATTCTGTTGAGAGATATGAAAGAATGATAACAGATTTTTCGCCGAACATCATGCAGGACCGTCTAAAAAATCAATCGAATAAAAAATCACTTGAACAGCAAAAAGTTGTCCTTATCTCTTAGACTATCCAATAAGATTATCAAGCTATCACACAATCGAGCCAGGATTGAAGTAAATCAGGCGTCAGAAGTTCATTTCCAAGAAAGCGATAAAGGTTATTGATATAAACAACCGACGAAGCCTCTTCCAATTCGTTAATATTGAGCATTACCAAATGGAGGATGGATCATTATTCGCAAACATTAAATGTTAAATGTTATGTACTTTCATTTTTAAAGTGTGTGTATGTAATAATTTTTTTATTTTTTAGCTATTTATTGAATAAATAATGAGCCATCCCGTTCGGAAATGAAATGAATTTGGTACCGACTTATTAGGCCGGGTGGAACAAAATATAACCAGTGGCGGAAGCAGGAATGAGAAAAATTATACATCGTAAATATAATCTATAATATCACTGTAAAATCTATTTAAAGGAAGGTTGTATTATGTATGTATTACCCGATATGTATTATGAGAGATCCTGAAAGACATGTAGTTGCACATTTTATAGAGGTCTATGTAATTTGGGGGATTCAGGAATGTGCTTACTATGCGTGCAAGCCGCTACAATTAATTTTTCTAGCCAAACAAAGTTTAGAAGAGTGCGCCTTTGTAGGTTAGTGTTTAAAAATGCATGTAGTGGCACCATGAGGGTTGTTATCTCTACGCGGGTACGTTCTAATGTACCTACCGCAGAAGGCCGAATGACGAAAGAAAAATCTCCGGATTATCAGAAGCTGTGCGGAAATTATTCTGGCATATGAGAGCTTAGTTATTACCTTTAATTATACATGAGCAAAAATGAAGAGTAAGCATACCTTGTGTTGTCTTTTGGGCAATCAGCTGATGGGTTTGTCACATGGCCCGCACGGCGGAATGTTTACAAACAAGAAGCCGCGAACAGGTTTACCAACCGTTTTTAGGCACTGAATTTGAACGCTGTGTAAAATTGAGGAGGTTGAATTTGATAGTAGAGTGGGGATAATTAGAAATTCCAAGCTGGAGCCGGTTCCGAGGACACGAACGTTAGCACTCGAAGCAATAGCAACGCGGTCACTACTGGCAACTACCCGGAGAACAGACGCCCGGTCCGTCCCAAATTATTATATTATTTTTTTCCCCTAAAAAGATGATCAGTGGGGTTGATTCGGGCAGAGGGGGAAGATGGAGCGCATGCGCGGGAGGTCGACAGGCTCCCCCACCCCCCTCGCCATCACGGTCCGCGGTATAATGCGGTTATTACTGCCAATAAAGAATTGTGATGAGTTCGGAGGGTGGGGCGGCGGAGGGGAGGGACCCCCACCTTCACCATCCCGACGGATTTTTTTTTCTCCTCCCGGCCGCCGTCGTTCGCGGAGGCCGCGGGGGCACCCCCACCCCCACCATCTAAACAACACACCTATCAGCGTTGTTGATATGCTAACCCGCACAACACGAAGGAGTTTGTACCCCCGAAGGGGTAAACCCCCTCGTACGCAGTGGCCCACATTGCCACCCTCCGCGTACTCACGCATCCGTCATCCGCCGCCACCCCCACACGCGCACGTGGCGGGAGATTAGTCACCCCATCCGTCGACACCACTTATGCCCTTCTCAGGAATAGCGAAAATATCGCCCCATCTACAAGCCACGTCACCATATCAAATAACCGCCACTTATTTGATGAGAGCTGACTGGGGGTCGCTACACAACCAAAAAGCTTTGTTAGTTGTCTTCCTCCTGAAAATATAATTCTGTACAAAATAACTCTCACTAAATTCGAACAAAATTTACATCTTTACCAAAATTGTCACATAGTAATATAACTAGTATATAATTAACGAACAAATAGGTCCTAAACCCTGACATTATTCACGATCGTTTGGGAGAGCCAATCGTCGAGGTCTTTGGAGTGAAAACCTAGATCACGCTGGGTATTTAAAAAGAATTTTTACCAACCAATACCAATATACAACTTTTCTACTTATACCCTTGGCAGCGATCTGTCCAAACCCGTCTCAATCAATACAGCGTCAATAATTTAGTGGAAAATGCTAGCGAGCACTTCCGTTTCTGGCGATTGAGCCGCCAAGTTTCGAAGATTACCAAACGCCTAATGGGAGGCGCCGACGGAAATGACAGATTTTCAGTAAAATTCCTGCATGTGTTAAGGCTGACGACCATTCCGGTTTTGTATTCCACACATCAGACACACAAAATGGAAATGTTTTGTGCATATGGGCTAAATTAAACTCAGGATCGAATACTCAGAAAATTAACTAAACTAATCGTTAGAAACGAATGAATAAATTATGTACCTACCAAAATGGATGGAAAGTCCAATATTTGAATAACCTAGTGTTTCAACATGTCCAGATTCCGAAACTGGACGGTAACACACTCATGCACTGCTTTGGTTACGGTACATCAGCTTCAAAATATGTCGCATCTAACCTACAGAACATTAGAACTATCATCATCATTTTTGAGGGGCCTGAACGAGATCTCATCCCATTTTTTGAAGGCTCCAGGTCGTTCTGCTTTTGGTTCAAAGCTAGCGAGTCGTTATGCGCTCATAGATTCATCGACAATCAAACAAGGAAATTCAAAATAATATGAACACTATAGTTATACTGCGCACAATTCGACCTAGATTTCAAAAATCTGTTGCGTAAAATAGTTGTGCGGGACTTTGAATTCATGCAAGTCATCGGAAATGGGAATTCACTTATCTCGAGTATACGACGATTTTCATGAGATCATGCCAATATCAAAACGAGGAAAATGGCTTAGTAACTAACTCTCGGAAATGTTCTCACATACGGTCGAAAAAGGTCTGGTAGAGTCATGACAAAATTCCTGTGAGGAGACACCATATAAAGTAAGCTCGTGTTTTAAGGTAGGTAGCACTAACATGTGGCATCTGCGCAAAAATGACCGTGAAGGCTCGATAAGAAGGTCATTTTTCCTCGAATCGTCACGAAAAACGATGAAACCTGTAACTGATTTCCCCTTTTAAAAAATAAAATAACTTCTATTACACGGTTCATCGCTGTTCTGGTACGATGAGTCACTCCAAACTTTGCGTAAGGTTTTGCTGTCTGTCCTGAGGTCGATCCTACCCAGTAATCGGTTGCTCACAACATAAAATGCGACGATTTTCCTTCTTCAAGAGCTATGCTCCGAATCCCTGACACGGCTTCTTTCAATTATCAAGTGAAGCCTGTTTTGTTCATATCACACGAACACTTTTCATTTGCAAGTGTCACGTTTAGGTTTGTATGGTTGAAATTAACGATTTCTATAGAGCGAAAAACACGAATTATGTATCCCCCTCCTTCCTGAAACATTTTTGAGAAATCAACTTCTATCACAAAGATTAAAAAATAACGTGCATAACCTAGAAAATAAATAAAAATACTAACAACTGAGTTGAATACAGTTTCTAAAAATTCCACAAAACAAAGCAAAGGAAATTTAAATATGAAACCTGATTACAACGAAATTTCAAAAAAAAAAAAAAAAAATTACCCAATACTTGTACAATCCTCACGCTCCATAATCTCGGACCAAGCAAATAGGCGTGAAAGATTGGAAAATAGTTACGGTGAGTTGACGAAACCGAATAGTTGTTTTCGATTTTAAATCACGGGTTTCCTGGTTTTCGTTCAGATATAAGTGGAAACGAAATCGTGACATAAGAATAACACGGAATTCTTCCACACTCCCTCGAGAAGCGTACGTTATAGTTGTGTAAATAGAGACTCTCGGTGTACACAGATAATTTTTTTTTTTTTTTTTTTATGGAGCTCTGCCTGATTTTTATCCGAAGAGTGAAACATCAAAACTAAATTCGGGTAGGTATAGACTAGCCAATGAAACTGTAAAATGTCGATAAAAGCGAGGGAAATCCGTGTTTAAATTAGGTATATTGGAATTCTTGTCATTTTTTAGGATTTCGGGAAATTTCAGGATCAATATGTTCAACAACAAAAATCACATTGTCTTGGGTGCAACATTAAGACGGGCGCTATATAAGTAAAAATTATCCTATGCTGCATCAAATAGGTGGATCTGTTCAGGTTTAATTAAATTGATATTTTCTCGAGATTGAAATGGCTGAGTTGCGCCGAGACTGAACAAACCAACTCATAAAACAATAATTAATACGCCACTTCTTCCTCCTTATCTATATTTACGTGTTTTTTTTAATAATAACATAGTTTTAGGACAACGCTATCATTCTCGCATTCCTGTTGGCCGCACGTTCGAGAAATATCTCAGAGGAGAGGCTGTGCACGTTTTTTAATATTAAAATCAGTCATAAATTTTCGACCGAATGACTTTATTATTGAGAAAAAATGCAGTTTCAAATCAAAATTTTATACAGAATATTTGTGATGAATGTCGATAGTCCTACAAAAACCCTCCATGAAATTATTACTGAAATGACATATAAACGATCAGAGCGTCTGACGTCCACAAAAATAGTCAACATTGATATTTATAGAAGTGGGAGAGGGGAAAAGAGGCAGCGGTGAAAATCAAGTGCCATACAAGCGGATATGAGGCACGAAGAAAGAGGAAGTGGGTGCTTCCGGCATGAAATCCCCTCCTCCTCAACACCACCACCTCACCGACAACTTTTCCCTTCGAAAATAAAAGAGCGCCCTTGTGAAAAATATCAACCCGAACAAAACGATGGTTATAGATTAGTCGAGGGAGATGAAGAGAGATGGAAAAATGAAGAAAGAGAGAGGCGGAAGAGAAAGATGAGAAAGAGGATGAGGAGTGAAGGGTGGGGGAGATTTATTGAGTTTTTCTGTAAAGTATCCACTCTCGAGTTGGCGTTCCCCTTCAAAAATTTTTTTTCTCCGTGTAGCCGCCTCCGAGAGTAAATCTCTCACCCCTTTCAAAAATGCTTTCTGCCTACCGTACATCCACAAAAAAGATCAGCAAAATTCAGGAGTTTATTAAATATTTCAGGTATCGTTTCTGAATGTAGTTATTGAAATACTTGATCCGTTTCAAAATTGATGGAGTTCTTTGAAGTCTATCCAATAACTCTGACGAAACTGGGGAAACGAAGTACTCAGGTTCTTAATTAAATGAAAAAGCATAATGTTTCCGCCACTGGGATACATTTAACAGAAAATATATTAAGTATTAACTTAATTAATAGTAACTTGTTTCCCAAAATTTTGGTAGAACTTTGTCTATTCATGCATAACATTAAATAGTTTATTCCGTGTAAACCCATTTCCAAAAGACCCATTTTGACCCATACATTCGTCCGGTGTGCGGTAGAATCGATTTAGTTTCCGTTTAGTGGAAATTGATAATATCAATTTTTCCTTCAATATTTCCTTATAGACTTTTTAAATCCCCAAAACTCTCGAAAACGATACTTTTTCAAAATCCCTATTTTTCCTCCTTACTCCCCTCCGAAAGCGGTTATCGGTCCAAAGAATGGATACAACGCTCGTAATTGAGACGAAATTGGTGTTCTGCACGCCTAGTTTCCCAAAAATCATG
The DNA here is from genome assembly GCA_019603395.1 of Cyrtorhinus lividipennis. Classification (NCBI taxonomy): domain Eukaryota; kingdom Metazoa; phylum Arthropoda; class Insecta; order Hemiptera; family Miridae; genus Cyrtorhinus; species Cyrtorhinus lividipennis. Next base: position 30,766,985 of record CM034000.1, read on the forward strand.
AAACCCGATCATCAATAATACCCTCGAAATATAGCTGCCCTAGACAAGCCCCTGATAGCCTTTATTCGTCTCAACTGGGGCCCTAAAGAATTTTGTTGGCAAATACAGCAATCAAAAACTGAATTATACCGTTCATATACCGAAATAAACTTTTCACAAACTAATTTAAAACTATTCGCAATTTTAATACCAGAGGGCGAACGGACATTTTATATTGTGAATCTAGACACTTTGAACGTATACAATGAATATTCGAGAAGAATTTCTATATGTACTTCTTTAGACAG
>CM034000.1:30767296-30788026 GCA_019603395.1 Cyrtorhinus lividipennis
ATAAAAATAGCTTCATGTCCGGCGATTCTGATCAATAAGAAGCTCATCTTGTTCCGTTACTGTTGTTCGAGCCTCTTGTTCCATAAAAGGGGTATAAATGGATGTAGAGCCTAGTGTGTTCATCAACATGATTGCGGAAGTGCCGAACTTATGCTGAGATTAGTTTCCTTCGTACATATACGTTCAAATTCTATCAAATGGTATAGTAATTGTTCTACAAGCACCATATAATTATTTCATTTCTCCCACGAGTAGAATGAACTGACTAAAGAATAAGTGTTCTTCCAGTTGAGACAAGATGTAGCTCACGTGAGCATAAACTTAACCCGACTGAATAAGTAAAATATAGCGCACTATTGCAGAGGTTACTGTCGTTCTAGATCTCCATTCATCATCAGTTAAGTATGTAAGGGGTTTCGAGGAGAAAAACTGCGGAGAAATACGGCGAGGAAAGAAGCTTGGAGAAAAGTACGGCCTCGATAAAAATGCAGGTTTTCAATTCCCACTATAAAAAGACGTTCATCACGGTTGTTGAAAAAAAAAGAGACGGAGGAGATTCTTAGAGAAAAGGAAAGCGATAAAAGAGACGAAGAGGTCATTCAATCTTGTGTCGAGCGCTACCGCGTCTTGATGGGAACTAATAGGAGGACAAACTGATAGTGATGACTGCAGAGAAATGGTTGGTACGGCGGGGAAGTGAGGGGGCTATTTAATTTTCGCCGTTTCCTTTTGAAATTCGTCTTTATATCAGCATTTCTGAGGTTTTCTTGCAATCAAGTTGACGATGACGAATCACTGGTTCAATCGCTTTTCATGAGAAGCTTGTTATGAAATAATTTCATTACTTCATTCGTGAATTGATAAAGACATTGCTCGCCTACTAGCCGTATATCGATTGAATCTTCAATATAGATTGATGTCTCATCATCACGTCATTCTTGACACATTTGACACATACAAGTGCGTCTAGAAACTAATATTATCTGATCGAGTTCGTGTTATGATAGCGTATGTTGTACTTAATTGGTTCTAGTTCGTCATCGGTTTTGACTAGAAATAATTACGACTTCATATTACTTTGGTAGGTTGTTTTCACTCCCCAGGGGTGCTATAGACAGAAATTCAAACGAAATAATTCCGTGATATTTGCATGTAGGCTCAGAATACCGTGAGAATACCACACTTTTTGCAATTATTCAACTTTAACTTGTAGGAAAGCGTTTTTGCGCAAAAAAGGGACAATATTTCTCGTAAAATTAGCTTGTGAAAACAATTTTTTGCCTGTAGGTGAATCGGATCAGTGATGAGCGAAAATTGCCCGAAATTGACAATAAGTTGAGAATAATAGTGTATCTTCTACGTCTATTGATACCTAACTGCACACCTGTTGGTAGTAGAATCTTATTTCTATATTTTGGTTAATCAATCAACCTATGTAATCATGCCAGAGGTCAGCCTCTCCGATTGGCGACAAAATTTGACATCCAAAATCCTAATGGCCGTCCGCCGTCCACTCCTTAGAAAATGTTCTAAAAATCTGAAATATTGGCCCGAGACCTTTTTCCGGCTCTAGCTTGCTTATGATACATTTCAGCACCATCGCCCCTGATTTGGTGAAGGTATGGGTGACCTAGTCGTGTGAGTTATCATTTTCTGCTAAATTGTGGACGCAGAACCCATTGAGATGGGTCCCAGGCCTATTGGTGCCCAGTGGAGGTGGAATTTGGGTCAAATGGGCACCTAACTTTCTCGTTCGAAAGTGTTTACAATTTTTTTGGGTACATAGGCGTTTGGGTTATCATATTCCTCTAAATGTTGGATTTTGGCGTACTGAAGAAGTGAGGCTCAAAGACTGGATTGTGGTGGTCGAGGGAGGAGGAATATTATTTTATCGACAAAAAATCGTGAATAAATCATGTTTACACGCATAATTTCTGTACTAGTAAGAGTGCCTCCACTGTTGGCTTCATCGAGGCAATCATTCCTGTTAATAATCACCCCAAATATTGCCCTTAAATGGAAAAAAGGGATGGAAAACTCTCCTAACACCCCAAAAAAACGAGCAAATTGATTGAATTTCCTCTATAACTTGAATAAGCACGCTCAGCAGATTATATCTTCAGATTACTTCCAACTGACGTTCACCGAAGGTTTTCTCAACCCTCAGCGGGTCCTCAGCTGTTTACCCATTAATCGGACTCGCTAGGCTCCCTGAAATGGGCGGATAAATAATTCATTGTCCTCCATCGTCTGCACCGACCGGGATGTAAATTATTCAAAAGGACCTTCCGAAAGATTTTGAGACAGACCGTTTAAATCACTCGGGTAAAAATTCGTTGTGATAAACATTTTTTCCCCCTTTTTTACGAAGATTGATCGTCGAGAGGACCGCCTTAGGAAAACAGGTCGTAACGAACAACGGTGTTTTTCCACAGCTACGTAAGTATTGCGATGTTTCCGTCAATCCTCCAAAAGGCATTAACTGAAATTGTGTGAGGATATACTTAAATTAGATCTCCTCAATTTCCTTGGTAGGTTATGTGATAATGTTCGATATGAGCGATGAATATGCTTCCAAGCAGAATTACGCCTGTTGATATTATCACAAAAGTGGTGAATGGTTGTTTTTCGAGTTAGAAACCACTTGTGGGAATCTGGTATTCTGAAAAGATTACGGGAGATGGAAAAAAAAGGAGGAGCCTCAGTCATAACAGATGAGTCCCCAGCTACTCGAGGCATCTGCCCTTCGGTGTAACCACCTGCTTTTTCCCTCGACTGCTCAACATCCCGGCCGACCCCTCGAGTTCAGGATTGCCAACGTTTTAATTCTGTTTTCAAAAGACAAAACAGACACGGCTTTAGATAAGTTATATTCGTACGTGTTCCACATTACAAAAGCCCTGGAGATTGCCTTGAGGGATTTGTATGTCCCTGGGATGTGCCTACAAAAAGCTTTCTTTATTTATTCGAGAAGTAACTGATGTTTCATATGGTAGACTTGATGAGTGTGAAGTCTAATGTTACTTTTCGTTTGCTAATTTCCTGCAAAAATAGTCAACATTAATTATGATACTGTAGTAGAGAGTTCAACTGTGAAAACCGGATGACTCCATTTGCCCCGATTTCCTGTTACGTCATCAATTATTCTTTCTTCTTTTGACTAAATCAATACCGAACGTTCGATGGTACGAAAAATTTATCGTTGAGCGTTATTTCTCGTCTATTAAGAAAATGGGTAGAAAAAAAAATCGAAAAAAAAAGCATTTAGCATTTGGCTCGAGGGAAGAAGGAATTAAGAATCATCTAAACATTGCATAAATATTCATCAGGAGATTCTTTCTTTAGGGTAGCCGAAAAAAAGTGAAGCTGGGAAAATGAAAATGAAGATGAATGAAAAAGGGTGCGGATATTAGCAAAGTCAACGTAATGAACTGTTGGAGTGAGGAGGGAAACCTACGAGAGCAGAAGAATTGAAATTTAATTAATTAACGGAGGGGAAAACTTGAGGGGGTGGAAAGAGGTTTGTTGCTCTTTGAGGACACTGTTTGAGTGAGAAATTGCTTGAGGTGCGATTGGTTCTCACTAGAGTCTTACGTCCCCTGGGGGGGATCTCAGATTGGTTGAAGAAAGCTTCAGAAACGTTTGATTTGTTGTCGGTGATTAATTACGGAGACAGGCCTCCAAACTAGCACGAACTCTGCTTTTCTTCCGACCCTTCGTGATAGGCATATTAAACACCCCGAATTGCAAAAATCCTAGGTCAACTTAGTTGTTTGTGTTGTTGAAGAAGCTTCATAAATATATCGTGAATGTGGCAGAAGTATTGTTGCCTATAAACCATAAGTTTTCCTGGTCTTCTGTTCGTGGCCTATATCTCTTAACGGTCAGATTTGAGTCACGTTGTTTGTTGCAGGTTTTCCTTAATATTTTATGAAGCCTGGTTCTTTCAATAATTTGTGAGCCTACTATCATATCTGAATAAACAAACTAAAAGGGCGCAATTCGAAACAAATTAGAATAATTGTTTAGATTAAAAAAAAAAATTGTTAGCCTACAGAGCTTTAACTGCATCTTGAAGAATGATTAAATCAATTGCCTAAAAAATGCCCCCCCCCCCCCTCCTTGGAGTTATGATCAGCTACTCACGGGCTTTCCAAAAAGTCCAAACACGACCCATCTACATTAAACGAGTTGTCTCAATTTTAAACCCCCACCCCTCCGTCGTAGGAAGGGAGAGGTGACCCTAATTTTCTGGGATACCTACCCACCTGGTGGGGGAAGGGATAACTAAAACTTGGAAACTTGATCCTGATGTTGTGATGGCAGCACTGATTATCAAGGTGGACATGATGCCAGAGTTTGATATCAGCTGTTATCTGCTCTAATCAGTCTGCTGATGATAGGCAGAACCCTAATTTTTACCCAGTTGCCAGACATTTGATGGTTTGCACATTTCAACTCCTCCTATTGGGCTTCTCTGAAACAATACATTTTAAGAGCAATTTTATCGAAATGTTTTCAATTCTGAGACTATTTCGTGTCGAGCCCATAACGTGTTGTTTCGTATCTCACTTGATGTTTTTTCAATGTTCGCCTCTCGTTAGTTCATTCAGAAAACGTTTCCGTCCCGATGCTTTTCCATCGAGCCCTCAAAGCAGCGACCCCGATAAATTCCTCCCTCTCTCCAACCCCTTCCTTTTGTTTACTTTTCCAAGCCGATAAGTAAAGGAAGTAGCGTGCCCATTCAACCAGGGGACAATAAGGTCGTTCTCAGTGGGTCCTCGAGCGGTTTTCTGCTGGACAGGCTTGAGTTGGAAGTGTAGAAAGGAAATGAGAAACGTTTTCATTTGTTGAGGACGAACATTGTTGGAAAAGCCTACCTGGCACCGGCCTCTACATCTACGGTGAAACATCATGTGGGAACTTGTTTTGTTGCTGCACAGAACATTGTCTATTTTCTGCTGTTGTTCTGTTTAATTCTGGTTAGGCTTACGAGTAGGTACTTCTACCGCCATATTAAACTCTCGCCTCCGTTTCACCATGTTCAGCGTTCTAAGCCAATCGTAAGTTTCGTCGGGTATTTGAATATGCCTTCGCTCCAAGGATCTTTTTGAACTATTGGTGTAAACCTTGAACGAAGGCTGCCAAGGATCACAGCCAATGAAGTCTGCTAAGAACGGAAAGTCCTTCGGTAAATTGGACTTTCTCCGAGTTACGAAGCTTTGGCCGTCCCAAATATATTCTCCCTCTGTGTCTCTACATTTCTATTTGAAATGGACTCTCCGAAGCTCTTTTTCTCTCGTCCTATTTTCCCTACGCTGAAATGAGAGATCATTCTAAACGGAGGGGCTTGTGAATTGAGATTGTTTCGGGTCCCTTAGTTCGCGGGGAATTCAAACCCTTGGTTTCCTGGAGCATTTCTCGGTCAAATTTATGGTTTCCCTCTCTAACCTCAGTCTCGCCCCTTATTTTCGCCTCAGCTGTTCGCATTTGTCGGATGGCCGCATTTAATGATAGAAACTGAATGAAGTTGACAAATTTACCATCGTGCCGCATCTCAACTTCATTGGTCAACATTTGACTGGTTTGTGGAATGTTTGGCTCCGTGGTGACATAGGAGTTCTCATGGAGAACGAGTCATAGGAAGGGTTGATTCATTGGTAGTCCCCAGAGATGGAGACGTTATCGAAAAACACTGCTTATTCTTTCACACGGGTTGGTTATTCCTCGGACCAGGCGCATAGAGACTCATTTCTTCAACATGGAAAAAATGGGGTAAACAGAAGGTGTGGGGGGTCCCAGACCCATTCCAATCGATTCAGCGTCCAAAATAGTGGAAAATGATACCCCACACGCCAAGATCGCCAAAAATCTCAAAAATCCATTTTTCGAAAAACACATTTTGACCCCTACCTCGCCCAAAGTTGGTCCAATCCGGCTGAAATGTTTCGAGGACCAACTAGAGCTGGGAACTCCTGACCGAAATTTCAGATTTTTAGAAAATTTTCTACTACCAATAACGGCGCGGACGGGCATTTGACTTTTTAGATCTAGACACCTTGAAACGTCCAGAAAAAATTTTGTTGTTTGCCGAGATTACCAGAAAAGGTAGATTACGAGTGACGTCACGGTTGGAACAAAATATGAAATGGAAGAATTTGAGTGATGATAATACGAAGATGGCAAGTGTCAATCTGCATATTCTGTACTTTATTGCCCTATTTTGTCTTGTGACTAAATAAAGTCAACGTTGTTGAGATTATTGACAGTTACATTTTAATGTAGGAATACTTGTGTGAATTGACACTGTACAATGTGGTGACGTGATCCAACAGTCTCAGAATAAGCCAAACAAACCCCTGTATGCAAATATGTTAGCATTGACCATCGATTCTCATGTGTACATGTCGACTGTATTCTGGTACTGATTACAGACCAGAAATAAGTATAGCTTTAATATTTTATAGTAAAATGGGCATCAATGACACGGAAAACCACTTAAATTGGAGCTCAATGACGTCTTCCGTGTTATCTTAGTTCAATTCCATCAAACCATCGTTATTTCTGTTACAGATCATGCAGTCTCACAGCCGATCACGATGGTTGCCCGTAGATCGGGCAGCTTCCCCGGCAGCGAAGCTGGCAACATCCTGTCGCCCAGATCATCAGAAACTAGCGGGCTCGGAGTCAAAATGGTTGAATACGTTCTCGGCACGTCCCCAACAAGCAAAGAGCTCGAGCCTCGAATGCGAGCACTCGTTATAGTAAGATAACAATGAATATTTTTAAATAAAATTACCCACAAATCATTACTGCACGCCGAATTCCATTGTAGAATTTGATTTGTTTCTCAGAATTTTTCCCCTCAGTTGTTTTCCTGCTGTTCTGAATGCAGCTTAGATAGATTTTGACTTGTGGACTGATGCCTCCAGGCAGTCCACTGTCTTCCTTTATTTCCTTCTAACCCCATCCCCCCCGTTTTTTCCAATTCAAACGAAGCACAAAACCTCTTTCCCTTCAAAGCCCCTTTTGATGTGACGTAGTTCCAATCTCGGTCTCCTTTTTTCTGCTTTTCGCCTCCATCCATCTGTTTTATTCAATCTCAACTCCGCCTGCGGAATAGGGCGTGACAGAAAAACTTGTAAGAGTCGAGCGAAAATCATTCGAGCTCGAGAACTTTTCGAGGTCTTTGAAACAGAAGTGGTTCGAGTGGGTTGTCGGAGTTGATTCGCGTACACTATTTAGTTGGTGTTGGGATGCCAATTTCTATGTGAACGAAGTGGTATGAAAGTCGACTCAATACCAATATTATCCGTCTAGTTGAGACACGTCGACCTGTGTACACCTAATGATTTTCTGATACAGAAAAGCACTTCGAATGAAGAGATTCAATACAATTTTAGGATAGATTAATTAATTAATTTTTTCCCCAAAACATATACAAATCAATGGGATACAATGAAAAATTCCAGCTCATGCCATTTTATTGTGAAAATTGACCCCTTACATGCTTACATGCCCGTGGCAGGGATGATCAGCCACTACGACTCCCAACAAACCAGAAGAACCAGTTGTATGTATGTCCTTATTGTTGGTACGGTTAACAATTTACACCGTTACTTATGGCGATAACAAACAGCAATGGTTCTATTGATAGTTGTTCCCACTACTTCATTTTATAGGTAAACCTCCTTGCGCTGCTTGCTTCATTTGGATTATACGGTCAATTTTTGAGGTGGCTGACCAGTTACCTGGCATGTTTCGTATTCTCAGTTCATCGCGACCTGTGGAATTCCTCAAGGATGTTGGAGTGGTGTCAAGCCTGGGTCCTGGAGTGCGCTGACTGTTCGCCGACGACTTGAAGGTGTTTTGCCACATCCATTCTGCCACTGAATGGAATTATTTTGGGATCACTGGCCAACTTGGACCGATCCATGAAGAACGCTCTGTTCTTGAACCCTGCCAAGTGTTCCGTTATTTCATGGACTTTGGTTATTTACTGTGCAATCATTGACCCTGTCGGCAAATTTGAGGGATCTTTGTATTGCTTAAAGGACCGCTGACCATCTCGGACCACTTTGTGGCAACTGCCTGCAAATAATGAGAGCCTAGGGGTACCTGAAGAGTAACACGAGGGACTTCACAAGAGTTCCAGCCATTGTCACTCTACAAAAATCTCTGGAGTATGCATTATCAGACATCTATTTTACGACGTTGACCATTATCGCCTTGAGAGGGCGCAGCACACGTTCCTCCGCTATGCCGCCTTCAAATGTGGTATTCCTGGGGAGAAATTAACTACAGCCAATGGATATCTGTGATTTGGATCATCTGATCTTCAAACGGCTGACTGTGGACCTCATGATCTTTTTTCTCAAATGGATTCCTTTCTTTGTAATAATATTCCAATTTTGCTTGCCCGCTCTAAATAAATTGATGAAATAATGAATATAGATTTCATTGACTTATTTAGCTCAAGGAAAAAACTTTTCTTCTTTTCTCTTTAAGTATTTCTATTGTTATTTCTCTATGTTAAAACACCCTGCTCCGATGTGTAGCGACCAGTCCATGGCCCAACTCAATAAAATTGCCACACCACACGCCTAATGTCCTCCAAAATTTTGAAAATCCTCTCTCTAAACCCCTCTTTTACACACACCCCTACCCAATACCTACCCTTCTGGCCTTCATTTGCGGCTAGTAGACTGTAATTAAATGCGTCGGGCGTCCGGTAGAGCTCAATTGGAGTCTACATGCAACAATTCTGTTTATTTGGAGTGTTTAAAAGACCCTTTTTTGGCTAGGACTTCGACGATGGACGGGCATTTCGGATTCTAAAGCGTTGTGGGTTCAGAAAAGTTGCTGAATTGATTGTTGAAGGATCCATTCACATCATCTTTCATGTAGGAAAAAATTGGCCGTATTTTGATTCCTTCGTCCTCTTAGAAGAATTATATGTAGAAGCTCTAATGTTCTCATACAAGTACCCTTCTTTACATCGATGATTCCTTCCCTCTAAAACTTGTGTCACTCAATGTTATATCGTAAGTTGATTAAAACATAATTACTTCATTAAGCGCTAACTGATTAGAATGCCTCATTAAACTATATACCTTAAGATCACTAATTGCCACGTTGATTAAAGCGTTGTCCTCACAGCCGTGAAAAAGCTCGAACAAGGAACAGAGGATTTCTCATCGTTCTGCCGGAACTTTCTTTTCCGCCTTTGCCGAAAAAGAGAAAAATTATTGCACTGAACACTCTTAGCCGCGAAGATTTGGAGGTTTTCCTTCCGTCGAAACGAAAAAGATTAATTTCACCCTAAGAGGCTTTCGGTCTTATCTTTCGTTTACCTTGTGCTCATATTTTTCTCCTCGACTCTTTTTTAAACAATTCCACGGTCTTCTCGGTGCATTATTTACCGTCCTTGCATCGATTATACCAATTTCAGTTGGAGTTTCCTGTTAAAATCTCACAGCCAATGTCGACCGAAGAATGTGTTTGAAAGGAAAGTTCGTTTGGAATCGTTGGCTTTCGTGTTGTTTGGCTGTGTGGAAACATGCTCGCGTTGTTGATGCCTCGTCAAGTATTTTTTGAGGATTTCGTGGCTCACGTGAGTCAGGCCCGATGTTACGCGAGATGGTCCAATTATTTAAATTAGCTTGTTCAAGCTGCCGTGTGTGGTTCGGCTGTTCGCCATCAGAATCGTTCTCATTTAAGCTCACCGCTCCCTATTTTCGACTTTTCTCTTTATTCTCTCGTTTAATTTTGGTTCATTATTCTTGGAAAAAATACACCTTTGAATTTTTGAAACTATTTTTAAAAATAATACTCGCAATGCATGATATCCATCCGCCGTCCAGGCTAAAAAAAAAGTCTTAAAAATGCTCCAAGTATAAGAAATTTGGTGAGCTGAGCTAATTTCGGCCATTGCTGCGTTTAACTGAGTTTAAACCTCAAATAAAGGCGTAAAAATTGGTTTTCAAGATTCTCGCGGTTCAATGACATGATTGATATCATCTTCCATTAAATATTGGACGCTTAGTCGATTTAGATCGGTCGTGGACACAGAGCCACAAATGAGAAGGTGTCAAGGCAGAAAACGCTGCAAATTATTCCAAGATGGTTGATAATTCCTTGGAGCAAGATTATGGGAAAAGTGAGTGTGGAGTGTCTCAGACTCATTCCAATCGATTCAGCGTCCAAAATTTAGTGGAAAATGATACCCCACATGCCTATTCAAAAAAAAAAAAAAAAAAAAAACCCGAATATTGAATTTTTAAAAATACGCTTTTTACCACCCATGGCCCAGAAGGAAGCCACTTTTTATCCTTTCTTTTCAATTATAATTTTATCAAGCTTTTACTCATTGCAGCATTGTTCTTATAATATTCCTTTTTTTTTTATAGAACGATGGCGGAGAAAAGAAAGACAAAGAGAAAGCTCCTGCTTCTCCTTACGATGCCGCGAATAAGAAGGAGATGGAAAACGGAGTGACTCAGAATGGCGTCCAGAACGGACTTGATGACGACAAAGGTTTTAAGTAAGTATTGAATTTAGCTTCTTCCTTACGTTATATTTTACTAGTCAGAAATCAGTCGATTTTGCTGGTGCAGTTTTGTATGGTTTTGGCTTCCTAATCCTGGTTTCGACTGAGAATAAAAGCTAATAGAGAGCAATATATTCGTAGTGTTGTTTCTGCCGTTACACCGGCAGGTGCGAGAGCTCATAGCCGCCACGTGTTGCTCGTCATATAGATGCAAAAACGCTTTGTGTACGAGTGGAGGTCGATCCGTAAATAAAAAACCGTAATTCGGCTGAAAAAAGAAACAAAACGCCTAATGGAAGAGAATAACCAGCACATCGCGGCGTTGGTTCGGAAATGGCGGTTGTTGCTTCGAAAAACAAATTAGCGAACGGGCGCGGGCGTTCGATTTGGCCAGGTCGAGAGCCTCTAATGGAAAGAATCTGTGAGCGCCGGTGCTCGTGTCCTGGCTGGAGTGGTAGCAACAATTTCACGTGAGGACCTGCCTGGAATCGGAAACCCCCTGGGGGATATTGGGGGAATAACCGGGTAAAAGTGGGCGTTGGATCGAACGCGTGGCTTTGGGTTTCGATAAACCGCCGCGTTTTTCCTAAGGGCTTTAAACATTTCGAACCCTATACAGCGGGTTATCCTCAATTCGCGGATTTTATCTTGTCCAGAGCCCCTTAACGATACAGAAATACCATTTATCTACCACGAAGCCAAGCGTAGTGTGGCTCTGAAATGGAGGATATCCATATGTCTCTCACTAAGCATCAGGTAGAAACCAAAAATTCCCAAGCAAATAGCCAGTGAACAGGACTAAACAACATGGAGGCGACCTATCTCCCTGTAAAGTCCTCCAAGTTCCGCCTCTAACACCCAACTATAGCTAATTTCTACTTTTTCTAAACTAAAAGAAGAAAATTAGGAGCTGTTAACACCCTTAGAACTACTATCATATTACGTGTATTATATGAAAGCGTAAAAATGACAGGTGACCTAGGCAGGTCTACTGCCCCATTGTTCAAAAACCAAAATGAAGACTGTGAAAAACAATTGAATTAAGAATATCTTAAGAGAAAAATACCAAAAGAAAAATAGGTAATCAGAATAGACATTCATTTGCAATAAACTCGCACATGTGCTCAATTTATAATTGATTGCAAGAGGCAACTGGACATAATTATTTTTGTAAATGAGATATATTTGTCTACTTTTCTGGAGAAATAGGAGAAGATTTGTTTCCCAACCCCGAAATTTCTCAATAGATTTCGTGAATACTTACCCATCAATCAATCTGATTTAAACCTAGCCCTAGCATCAGGAATCAATAAAGAAAAAAAAAAATGTTTAAATCATATCTGTCAGAATGTCCACTAATTCAACTTTTCTGATTTTTATTCTTTGCACATTTTCCTTCTTTTCGTCTGAGTGCCGCAGCCACCTGCGCTCCCCCTAAATCTCCACCCCTGTACAAAGCTCTGCCTCAATTACATCATCAACACGAGCACTTCTACCCTCAAGTAGCCTCCAATATTCGATGATATCGCTTCAGTCGAGTAGAGTTCATCAATAACTTCTATGCCATCCCGTTACTAACTGGGACTCGCTTGCTCCGAATAAACTTTTGCACCTCCTGTGGCAGTATTCCGTATCAAGGAAGGTCAAGATCACTGCTTCCTGTACCGCCCACTTCTACTCAAACCCTCTTGTTCCTAACCCGGCAGTTCTAAATTATAGGGTTTAAACAGAACCTGCCTCTGCCCGAAGTTCTACAGCCAATTCCTGACAAAAAGTGACTTTTAGACTTTTTTACCGTTTGTTTTGGCGTTATTCCACCACGTTATTTTCGTTATGACTATTTAATTTTATTAAAATACCCTCAGATCCCTATATTACGAATAAAACCAAAATTCAAATTGTTCAAACTGTTGAAGAGTTTAAAGTTTCTTTTCCTAATATCAAATGACCGTTTTGGTTGGTTATTTCAAACAGGGATCGTTTTCAGAAAAATGTAATAATTGAATTCAGTCAACTCTTTCATGTTCTGCTCATCTAATTGGATTTTACCCGTCAAAGTCGCCATAAAATGTGGGCTAAAGTCTCAGCTTTTAGGTAGTACAATTTAAATTATTCATTCTGTAGAATTCAGCAGAGAAAATCCCGTTTCGTTGCGGGGAAACGTGGCTTGTACGGGAATAGGCTTTTCTTTGAAAAATATACTTTTCATTCAAAATTGAAGTTCAGCGCCAGAGGTTTTCCCCCCGGGTAATTTAATGGCAACTTTAAAGTCTGTTGCTCAAAAAGAAAAGGGAGAAGATTTTAAAAAAATTCAAGTGGCCTCACAGATTACTTATGAAGTTACGAGAAACAAGTTAATTTAGTCCGCATTTTCGTACTATCAGACTAGAATGTGCCACCATTCCCATTCGACGCGAAAAATACTGATAATCCGTGAACAAACTCATTCCGCCGTAAAAAGTTAACAAAATCCCTTCGTGAATCTTCAATTAGTAAAATAATGAGCATTACTAAATTCAATAATATTGATGGTGATACTTTTAAAACTATATAGAAATTGGCCGGTGACATTTTCTGTTGGCTACTATTCCATATTTATCAACTAAATGTGGCGCCCAACGCTTTTTCAGTGTTGAGTGAGCACAGTAATTGTTCGCTTTTCCCCAAAATCCTAGTTTTCAATCGTTATTTTGTCTATAAACAACGGGTTTGTTTATTTTCTGTTGACTGAAGTGGTATTTTACATGATGACAATAAGCTATGTTGATATTCAATGCGTTTAGTGATATTGCGACGTATTTTTTTCAAATGAGGGCAGTTACAAGTAATAATGAGACGCAGTAATAACTTTTGTTATAGCCGCACGCCTGGCAGCAGACAACCCTCCCCTTCGGACGAGGATTTAAACAAAAACAATCCTGTCGTCGTTCTGGACGGAGGCCACTTGATCGGACATTTCCCTCAGCAGCAGCATCATTTGCTCGAACCGTTCGATCAAACCGTCATGCTCGACGGTTCAGGAGTCTTCGAGGGTGGAGCACCCGCTTATCAGCATCAGCAGCAGCAGCCGATGGAGTCGCCCAATGTGTTGCCTCCTTCGTTTGATGTACAGGTGAGATAGTTTACCAAATTCATGGCTTTTGTGCCGAGTAACTAAAATAGCATTCTCTTTTTGAGTCCTCTGCACCCATTGTGGAACAAAGAAACCACTCAAAAATAACCTTTGTCTCCAAAAATTGTCCAATTTTGTCAATAATAATCGAAGAAAATGCCTCTGGAAGACCATCTAGCCACCTAACCGTCGAAGAACTTGAAGAGTACTATGGAATTTTGTCTACCGTTCCGTAATTCAGCTTGTGGGAGGATCATTGATCCAGTGAGGGACTATTGTGAGGAGTTACCAGGGTAGCCCAATGGTGAAACATGTAAGGACCATGTCAACAAGTCAACAAAAGGATGCACAAAGATGGCAAAGTCGTTCCCAATAAGCCAATATTGCTCACTATGGATAACTGAGTGGCATCTCAGAATGTATGAGTAAAATTTGTTCTTTGGAAGTGGATTTTCGAGATTTGTTTGGGATCTAGGCGTTTGGGGTATCATTTTCCACTAAATGTTGGACGCTGACATCGATTGGAATCAATTCCTGACAAGGATTAACATCATTAGCTCTGGTAAATACAATGAAATAATTTCATCATAGCAGCATCAATCTGAAGAAGGATTCTTCCTACATTGTGTATAAATTTACAGTAATTTTTCTATACACACAAGCTGCTTGATGAGCGATTTTCTGAATGATACAAATATCGTCCATGAAAGAGGGGCACAACGCCAATAACTGATAATTCGGGGACAAAACCACCCTCAGGCTTTTTCCTCCCTGGCAGAAAAAAATTTCCATGAAAGGTTGTATCATTGAAGTTGTTTTTAGCAAGAATCAATATCATCTGTGATGTCCCCAGTGGGAGAGCAAAACGTTGAAAGTCAATTTCTTGAAAATCAATTCTTTTTGAGGTGTTTCACTTGTTCCACGACGGGTAGCCGATATGTCTAATATAGTATTTCATCTCATAATAAGGTCCCAGTCCCCTTTCGTTTGGCATAATACTGGCTTGCAGTTTAATGGTAAACGGCTGGAGACGTCAGACGTCTTCATTTTAATATCATAAGGCGATTGGCCTCCGACAACAGGCGTTATCACACGCTGTGATAACGATAAGTCGAACGGGCGGGAAAATATAACCGGCAAAGTCGGAGGTTAGTTTCGTGGTAAGCCGCTTGGATGCAGCACATACCGGGCGGTCGTTTGTGGTTCCGTCGTTCGCCACTAGATAGCGTTGGCATCAACCCTGACCGATAATATACGACTCACTGCCACATTTCTTGTCCTAGGAAATGAGCAAATGAGGCTCGCGCTTGTTGGCCTGTCATTGCTACAAATGTTTATACGCACATAAAACTACCTGCTAGTTTTTGTCCTCGAATGGAAATATATAGGAAGAAACCTTGAATTAGGACGAATGGCTGGGGGAGATGACAGATTAAGGGAAAATACCTTATCTCCATGCAGACAAGTTCAACTTTGTAGGGATTTTTGTTTCCTGAGTAGAATATACACTGATGGAAGAGTAAATTTCCAGCTTGCTGTCAATTAATACAGACAAATGCCTTCTCTGAGAGGTCATGGGTATTTTAACGAAATTCCGAAAACCGTTGGTAGTATTCACCTGTAGGCCACAGTTTACTGCAAATTTTTAAACTGAATTATGCGAATGATGATGTGAAAATGTGGAATGTGAATTAGGTTAGAATACGGTTACTTATAGACTACATAAAACCTGGTGTAACTTACAAATGAATTAACAAATTGTCGTATAAAACTATTAAACTCCGTTTAAAAGTGATGATTCGTTCACCCTCGCTGTGCAGTTTAGTTCTTTTTAGAGAATATGGCGACTTTTTATCTCATAAATGATTAACAAGTCCCTGTCCTTACTGAAAGCCAAAACCCACAAGGTGGCTTATCCGATTAGTAGTCGTGTTGCTGTTTATTGTTTTCCTTTTGTTAACAATGCGATTGCAAACTCACGGGGCTTCTTGCCAATCTGTTATAGCTGATCAGAGGGACTGTCCTCGTTCAATTGCCCTAAACTCGACCTAGTTCCGTACCATTCTAAGAAGCTTGCACAATTTGAATTCCTACTCCCAATTTACATCAATTTTGGATTGAATCGCTTCTCTTTGCTTTCTAACAACCGTTTTCTGTGATTACTTTGAGACAAAATTTCGCCTAAAAACAGAAAACCGGTATTCATAACAAACGTCGCTCACACGTATTTTACTTTGCAGTTTGTATAAAAATGAAGCGATCGTGAGGGTCAGAAAGTGGCTAATTCCGACGCAATGATTCACCCTTGGCATTAGCCCGTCACCTATATTTACGTGGCGTGTTTTCACGCTTTTTTACAGCATTCCCCTCCTTCGGTGTTCTCATCGTCTGGTGTCAGATCCATGGAAATTCGTCTTGGGCTATTTATATTTGCCTGTACCTGACAGTATTGGGCTGCTTCTTGTAGGGGGACGGGAAGAGTTATTTTCTGTCTCTTTTGTGCCGTTTTGAATTTTGTAGTTCATCTCCTCATCCTTTACGTCGCATTTTAACATGGTTTTTTCCAGCGCAACACTCATTACGTTGGTATTTTGACAGCTGACTGAATAAAAATATAATACATACCGTAGTTTTCTCATATTTTTTGCTCAACTTTATCGTGTTGAATCTTACTTTTATCGTGGGGTCTCATAATTCACGTCTTAAACGAATTTCCTGATGAATTTCATGACGAATAATTTCATGCCGTCAAAACCAATTTTTAAAATCCCAAAATTAATTCGTTGCTTCAACGTAGAGAAGACTGTTCTAAATATAAATTTATCCACCGCCTCGGTAAAATTAGACAAAACCTCGACCTTGAAGGTGTCTCAGCCTCTGCATTTTTCGAAGGCAAGGCAGGTAAAAGTCAGTCGGACGCCCTAATCGTCTATCTACCTCGTTGACGTCATTCCTTCCCATTGTCTAAGTCTGCTCCACCATTTTTAGTCCCTTTGTTCTCGATATTTGATGTTTGGGTGTGTAGAGTTGTCTGATCCGTTCGAGGACAACTTGAAAGGGGAAAAAAGTTGGGCGATGAGCGCACTCAGCTAATCAGGCTCAACTTCCTTTCTGTCATTCCTTCTGGTGGTCTTTTAACAAAATATCAGTAATGAGGCCCACATTACATTTCTTGTGCATGATTTTACCTCAATTATCTCAGTTTTCGAAAGCACATTTCCTTCTCTTACTCTCCTCAGTGTTCTGAACACGTTGTGTGAGCAATAAGAGGGTTAGCTGGACCTTGTCTCAGAGTTTGAGTGCCATACTTTGCATAGTAGTACTGCATCGTATATTTTCGATACTCAAGCTGAGACTGCTTCTTGTTGTTATTTCTGTAGATCCCAGGCATTCTGAGTTGTCAAACCCAACATCCAAGTGACTATTCCAGGTCCATTTCTTGCTGTAGATGGAGATTCAGCATTTGTTCCAAATATTCCAATCTATTTGGTCTGTTCCATCCATATTCTCGTTGTACTTGGAGGAAACAAATGGTCGAGGTACTCGGTTTTGGTTGGTTATTCCTTGAATAATCGACCTATATGTTTCTTTTGTTCTTTGAAGTATCGCTTGATGGGCTTCACAGGTTCACCACGTTCGAAAAAATTCTTGGCCAGGTGCCAAAAGTTGATTGCCAGGCCAATGCCAGAAAAACACCAAGTTGGGAAAACACCAGCCTGGAATGAATAAAAACACGAATCAGACATGAATCAAGTGGGCACCAAAAAATGTACTTTGTAGTCCATATGGGCTTGGCGCTGAAAAACTGGCCAGGTAACGGAAGAAAAAGTTTCCATAGCACAACGAGCCGTCTACAATACCTGTCACACATCTCATCATGGAAAAAATGAAGTCGAAGTAAATTATTAAGGACTATATAAGTACTTACTGTAGAAGAGAGCTCAGCTGGGCCACGTAAAATGCAGACGTAAAACTTACTAAACCTGACCCCGGGGAGCTTAGACCCTTTTGGGCTGAAAGTTTAACTTGTATTCTTGCATAAATACGTAAAATAACCCCCTCAAAACCACCCGCAGGAGGTTTATATCTCATTTTCAAAGCTAGAAGACTGGCTCACAAACGAAGCCGGTGGGCCTTAACCCGTTAATTAGATTGATTACATATTTATAATGAGGAACTTCTATTCTCAATGCGTTATGCCGTTTTTCGAAAAATTTTTTTCATGGCTGAGACAAATAAATTAATGAACATTTGAACAACGCAATGAACGAATGAATTATTGAACAATGCAAGGAGACCCATGTTTTCTATACTGATCCCCCTCTAGATAGTGTAACATGAGTTTTAAACTATAGTCATGGGGTCTTTTGCGGATGTTTGGCCTGAAAACGTTGGCTAGCCTGCAAATAACACCCATTGCCATTAATCAGGGGGCGAATACGCCACACATAACTGGGCAGCTTCCACGGATTATCCGTGAATAATTATTCTAAAATAACTATCCGTGTCTACAGACAGTTTTCCCAATTGCAGATGGTGACGCTTATCCGAAATATAAAACATTCTTTGGTATATTAACCAGTTTTCTGGTGAAAATATTAGAAGAAACAAATCGCGTTTGCACCCCTCTATAGCTTAACGTGCACCATTGCTTATAGAAAAGATTTTCTGTTGTCATTTACATTATTAATTTATTATTCTGATCAGAACTCATGGGGTTTTCCATAGTCATGGGAACTTTCAGTGACTTTTTGGAGTGAAATGTTGGCTAACCTGCCTATATCACCCACCTTCGCTTTTCAGAGCGCGGAGACGCAACGGATAAATCGGTAGCTTCTACGGATAATTGTGTCTGTAGTTAGTTTGTTCACAACACAGTTTACTGCTGTTTTTGTAGTTGATCAATTGATTTGGCGATTTAGTCGTATTCAATCATTTTCTTTTGTTGTATTGGACCTTTTCATGTCTCCATCTCCTTCATTTGGATCACTATAACATAAATCTGGTTGTAAAGCATTCTCCGGCCAACTTCCATCATTTGGGCTCACTTATGTTCATCAATTTTTCCTCTTTTTTTTCTATAGTTTTTAAACATTTGGGCTGCACAACTGCTGTTCTGCTTAATAGGTTACAGCATTTCTGCATTTGACAATTTCCTCAGAAATGAGTTTGGCGGATAACTTGGGGGAAAGGAGTTTTTGGAGCTCACATAGCTTTTGCGGCCACCTCTTCGTCCTTTATGTAGGTTATGCTTACACGTTTGGATGTCTTGGTAAAGGGGAATACGTATAGCTTAGCGTCATTTTTGTTTATAAGCTCTCTGAGCTCTTTTCTCTCCAACGATTCGCTTGAAATTATGACTAGAGATGTTTATCGGTATATTTCTGATTTATCTGGTTGAAAAAGGTTTTTTTTTTTTCGTGAGGACGGACTAAATCATGTCCATATCACCTCAAGGATTCGTTGAACCATGAATTTTCCGATCGGAGGCGGCTTTGCTTCAGAGAAGAAACGGAGTGTGTACCGACCATAGTGAATACTCCAAGCTCGAAGAGGCCCTCGAAATACCCAAAGGAAAATATTGACAGACTTTCTCAAACGATTGTTGTTACAGCTTTCGGGTCTTTGTGTCCTGAAAACGTTTCTAGCAACTCGGGCTCTGCCAAGTCGTCTATTCTGAGGATCCTCCGGTTTCCTTTTCCATTATGCATTCCTGCCTTCGAGTGGTTATGCATCTTCCCTCGCGTCGCTAGCAATCCGTCAACCCCTGTGATTTACGAGCTCTGCTCCTGCCCTTGGCCGTAGCCCAGTCTGGCTGAAAATGGTCCGTCTTTGGACCGAGGCGTAGTAAAACATTTCCTCGTACGTATTTTCTTCTCCAGGTCGTTCCTCCGTCTCTGGCGCCCATTGTGAACAAATCAGCTTGCGTTGGCCGCTAACCTTTGAAGAAGAGCAGTGTCACGACTACGACCTCTTTCTCATGAACTCGGCGCAACTTACAACGTAACATTTGGACCGTGAAACTTCATTTTCAGAACGTTCATTTGATGCGATCGATGTTGAATTCTTCGGGGTTCCCCTCAGATGTCATTTCCTCCTGCCTAACAGCCTGTAGCCTTTAGCCTGACTTGTAATCATTCTTCTTCAAGTTCGATGACCTCTGCTTCGGTCAAATAGGAACAATCTGTCCTTCTTCTTCCGTTAAGCTCTGCTAAAACACCTGATATTACAGAATAGAGGACATTGTGGCCATAACGTCAAAGAGTTGCGGAAATCATCTACGGTATCTATGTTTTACTCGTGCGTACACGTCGTCAATAATTATAATTTTTCATTTTAATTTTCATTTTCAAAAAATTTTCGGTTTATTCACGGTAATTTTACATTAATAAATCCTTGAATTGATGATTCAAATAGGGCCACTTGAGCTCCCATGCGTGATTTTTCACCGTGAATCCGCCATGAACAAAATCTGCCCCCGTGTTGGCTCACAAACGCTGTTTTTTCAACAATCAGATTTCTTCTTCACTTTCTGAAGTGAGATTTATCCTTGTTGAACGATATCAGTGATCGAAACTCCGCCAAAATGGCAAATAATATCCCGTAGTAAGGTTAGGACGAAATATCGAGACACGTACGGAAACAAGTGAACGTGAGTGGAAAAAGCGTTGCTTTGGAAGGAGAGATCACGAACGCCCAACATAATATCGTGTTCGTGTTCTCTGAGGCCGATTAGAGCCGGCCAAGATGGAATTTTACGAAGAATATCAAGGAAGATGTTGGTGTTAGGATTGAAAATACAATTGTTGATTTTGCCGTGGTTTTCAAAATTAAATTTTGATTTTTGACTAGATACCATCGAAAGTGTCATAGTTCAGTGTATGCTTCGAAAAAAGATGCAACATTCTTCCCCTCTCTACCCTCTGCTACAACTTGTGACGTCACGATCCATTTTCTTACGATTTTACGGCGATTTAAGCGAAATTTCGGTCTTAAATTTGACGGGGTTTGAATAACCTATCTTGGGTTATTAAATTGTAAGAAAAAGAAGCCATCTACGTCCATTTAA